>SMOI01000060.1:14456-126327 GCA_008000375.1 Poteriospumella lacustris
TATAATTAGCAACGCCTAACACCGGTCGACGTCGAGTTGGAATCATAGGGTCGGACACGAGCGGGAACGCCTACTGGGCCACAGGAGCCTCGTCTATGGTTTAGGTTTTCCTTTGCCGTCGATAGGGTTCCACTACTACTGTGAAGCTTATGACGGCTTCAGTTGGTACGTAACCGCATCCTATCTTCGGTAAATACTCCTCTCTCCATTGCTGTCTCTGCGGTTCCAGTAGGCGTTCCCGCTCGTGTCCGACCCTATGATTCCAACTCGACGTCGACCGGTGTTAGGCGTTGCTAATTATACATCCTGTGCGCACATTTACAGAAGCAACATCGACCAATGAAAGTGATAAACCTAGGCTAGCTAACAAACAAAAGGGATGCGAACGATCAACATCAAAGAAAGGCCCCGGACTGCCGCCCACGCAGTCGCCGCCTTCGCGCGCAACGCGGCGCTATGGAAAGATCCCGTTCGTGAAGTACTGGAACTGGTCGTACTGGCGGGTGCCGTAGTGACCATAGCTGTTCGTGATGAGGTCCAGGCAGTGCTTCACGGCGTCCTGCACGTTCAGCTCCGTGCGGAACCGCGCCTTCAGCTTCTCCAAGATCTGCGCCACGGGCTTGTCTCGGAAGCACGGAAAGCTCGAGTTGTGCGACAGAATCGTGATGGCCGAGATGATGTTCTCGCAGTTGGCCTGCAGCGCGATGAAGCCCTTCGTGAACGCCGTCACGAACTCGCCGAACAGCGGAGAGTCCAGCCCGTCCAGCAGCTCCACCATTTCCTCCGTCAGTTTGAACGGCGCCGTTTCCACGCTGAACGACCCGCCCGGCGCGATCGACAACAGGAAGCCGAAGTCAATGTGGATGATGTGGCCCTCGGCGTCCAGCAACAGGTTGCCGTTGTGTCGGTCCTTCACCATCAGGATGTACGAGAACAGCGAGTACGCCGCCAGCGACGTCATGAAGTTGTGCTTCGCGCGCTGCAGCCGCTCCGGCGTCGTCTCGTACACCGTCTTGAAGTACGCGCTCAGACTCGTGAAGCCCGGCGTGTGCTTCAGCGCGTCCAGCGATACCGCGTCCTTCAACACCTCCACGACGCCCGAGCTGTGTCCCGTCGAGATGATGCGGTACGGCTTCAGGTACAGCAGGTGGTTGAGTCCGAAGTGGTCGAAGATCTCCTTGAAGATCTGCATCAGCTGCATGCAGCATATCTCTTGCCGCAGATCGTCGTTCGTCTTCACAATGAACGACCGCAAGTCGTACGCCGGCCAAAACGAGTCGTCCGCCACGCCACCCTCGCGCTCCGATACGGCCCGCGCGCTCGGCGACTTCCCCGCGTACGCTCGGACGGATGTCGGCGCTGCGTCGAGCTTCTCGCCCAGGATGCGCTCCTTCTTGCTCTGGAAGCTCTCGCCCAGCACGTTCTCCACCCGAGACTTCTCGATCAGCGCCGCCTCGCGCGCGATCTCCTCGCGATAGTTCAGATCCGACATGATCAGCTGCTCGTACTCCCGCGTCGTGATCGTGCCATCCTTCAACAGCCGCTGCGCCGACGCGATGATGTGTTCGATCTGCTCGCCGCGGCCGTTGTCCGACGACGCGCCGACCAGTCGCCCCGCCCCGTCGTCCCTGAACGGCACCGTCGACTCCGCCGTCGGTCCGTTGTCCGTCGCCTCGGCGGTCGCGCCGGCTTCTTCCAGATTGAGCGAGCTGCCCGCCAGGCTCGGATGTGGCGACCCCTTCGGCGACGAGTTCGCGTCGTACGCCGCGTACAGATTCGACCCGCTCGTCATGCGCACAGTCGGCGTCGACCCGCCCGACACGTTCAGCTGTGACGACGACGACCGCAGAATGCCCTCCGTGCTCGCCGACAAACGGTTCGTCGGCAAAATGCCGCCGCTCTTGCGCCGCGGAAGATGCGTCGACAGCCGCACCGACTCAGGCCCCGACGCCGACGATGTCGCCGCGTCGCGCGACGGAGACGCCGCCGACTGCTGGCTCTGCTCCTTGTCCATCTGCTGCCGATGCAGCTGCATCTCCGCAATCACCGGGTTCAGCGACGACACGATCAGGTTGTCCACGTCGTGGAAGCTCTGGTGCGGGTCGGCGTACATGCCCGAGTGGCCGCCATGGTGGCTGCTTTCGCCGATCGATCCTGCGCTCGACGCCGTCGTGGGCCCCACTGGTGTACCCACCAGTCCCGTCGACGTCGCCGCCATCGCCTGCTGCGTCGAGTCCACTTGGCTCTGCGAATCCGAGCGGATACGGTTCGCCACCACCGTCGTGCGCGCCATCTTCGCCATGCTGCCGGTGCGCTCTCGCGGCGTCTGCGGCGACATCAACTCGTCACCACCGACCTCGTACACCGCGTCCGACGCCGTGCGGGACGGCGTGCTGTCCACCGACTTGCGCGCATCTCGCGGCGTAGACGGGTCCGTGCTCAGGCGACGCACACTCGACGCGTCCTCCGACATCGACGCCTGCACGAACATCTGCCGGTACACGTCGTCGCGCATCACCTCGCACACGATCATCGTCGGTGCGCGCGCCTTCGTGCGGAACACGCGACACTCGTCCACGATGATGCGCGTGATGCGGTAGTGCGGCTCGCCCGCGATCGTCGTGGGGTCCCATCCCAGCCGCGGGTTGTGGTCGAACACGTTCTCCTGGTCTCGACCGCCGCGACCGCGAAACGTCGTCAGATCCTCGATCGACGGCGACGACGACAGCGTGTCACGGCCCTCCTCTGGCTGCTCGCTCGCACTGCTCTTCGATCGCTTCGTCCCGAAGTTGTTCCACTTCGTCAGCTGCTTCTTCAGCGTGTCGCCACGCAGTGGACGGTCCACGAACCGCAGGTGGTCCACCAGCGCGTTCAGCCGACCGATGAAGTCGATCTGGCGCTCGAACCCGTCCCAGTAGAACACGCTGTCACCCGTGCCGCTCGGGGCTGACGCTTGATTCGTCTCCGACCCGCCGTCGGCGTCCTCCGCGCCTCCTTTGCGACTCGACGCCATCTCGCGGGTGCGCGACGGTGCCTGTCCCACTCCCAAATGGTACAGCAACTCGATACAGCTGCACGAGTGGTTTGTGCCGGGATACAGCGGCAGCGGTCGCTGCTTCTTCAGCGCCAACTCCTTCTCCTCTGCCAAGTCCGGGTTGCAGTCTCCGTACAACAGGCGGTTGCGCTCCTTGCGCGCCTCCTCTTCGCCGTCGTACGCCTCTTGCAACTGCCGCCGAATCAGAAACAGCGCACTGATGTCGTTGCCGATTTCTTGCTGCTGGTGCCCCGACGGACGAAGCACCTGGTGGAGCACCTTGCTCGTCGGCACGTCCGCGATGCACGAGATCTGCCCCGTCATCACCATCTCCAGCTGCAGCAACAGCGACACACACGCCGCATATTGCGCCTGCGTCGCGCGCTTCTCTTGGTACTCGCCGATCGTCGCCAACAGGCTCCAGCTCAGCTTCAGTCCGAAACTGGGGTACTTCTGCGCCAGCACCAGCAGCGCTTGCTGTAGACAGTCCACCTTGATGTACGAGTCGGGACTGCGGGCCAGCAGTTGTTGCAGATGGATTTGATACAGTTGCGGGAAGTAGAAGTCCACCAAGTCCGGCGCCTGGTCCGCCAGCTCCAAAATCCGCAAGATCAACGCGAAATACGCATTGCGACCGCCCTTGTTCGTCATCGTGTCGTTCAGCAGGATGTTCAGAATCGTCTGCAGGTCCTCGCCGAACGCCTCCACCGCGTGCTTCAGCTTCAGACATTCGTCGTGTTGCACCTCGCGGCGATACGCGTGGTCCACCGACCGCAGCTCCTCGAACTCCTCCGTCGTCAAACTGCCATTCGTGAACAACTCGCCCGCCATGTCCAGTCGCTGGGATAACCGACGCCGCAACTGAAACGACGCGTTGAACTTCTTCACATTCTTCAGTACCGAATCCGTCAGCTCGTGCAGCTCCATCGCTTGCACATAAATCATCGTCTTTAGCCACACTATGCACATCTGTGCGTTCTTGCAGTCTGTGCACACCTTCTCGGCCTCCTCCGACCCCAGCTGCGACAATACTGTGTAGTCGCCCACATGTTCTGCCGAGTAGAACCGTCGGCCGCACGAGCTGCACTTCGGAGAATACGAGTTGACTTGGTAGTCGGTGCGTGGACATTTCGTGTTTCGTGCGTCCACATTCATACGGCTTTGAATGATATTCGGGGGAATGAACGGCGCGATCTCGTTGTTGGCGAACGAACACTCCAACGACCGCTTGAAGTGCAGGATCCATTCGTCGCGTTCGTGTACTGATGTACAACTCGCGTAGTAATTGCGTCGCGTCCTCGTCACCAGCAACAACCCTGCTGGATAATAGTTCGCGCGGCCTTTGCCATCCCACTCGGACACTCCCACGAGCTCCACGACCGTTTTCGGATTGATCATAGTCTTCGCGTCATCCTCGTTGTCGTAGTCCAGCAACATGGTTCCCCACAGCACGCAGAATACCCTCTACACAACACAGGGAGACGGGAACAGGTCAGTCATCTCGCCTCGCGTGGTGACGACCGCCAACATGGTCGATTGAATCATCAAATTCGTAGCCTTACCTGCATGCTGGGCGGACTCTGTGGGGAGTCTCGCTTCGTTAAATATCCACAATGCATATTTAAAGAATTGAAGACAGCTGGGAGACTCGCTAGAGACTGTCCTATTCATGTTGTGATTGATGATTGATAAAAGTACCAGAGGAACGATTGCCCAGTTGTTGCTGCTGCTGCTGCTGTGGGTGTGGGGCAGTTTACCCAAAACAGTTGTAGGATAGACTGTGTATCTGGTCATCGTGTCATAGATTTACCCAGGTTGTTTGGGAAATGGCGGGCGAAGTTCTGGGTTCCGCCACTGTTCCATCCACCTCTGGCCTTCTTCAACCACAACCGCACCATCGAATTCCAACAGAATACGGTAGACAAGATCGCAAGGTGATCTTTCCATATTACGTCACTTCCTTTATCCTGCCAACAAAGATGATGGACCTTGCTAGATTTGTCACCCGCAAGAGCGTGGGTTTGTCTCGCAACTCGATTCGTAGCTTCTCCATTGATGAGTTGAAGCCTACGGCCGTTACCTTGAAGACGGCTTTCCGCGATCGTTTGGAAGATGCAAAGAAGCATGCTCTTCATGGAGGTGGAAAGAAGAGAGTTGATGCCCAACACGGCAAGGGAAAGCTGACTGCTCGTGAGAGATTGGACTTGTTGCTCGATCAAGGCTCTTTCCAAGAGTACGATCAGCTCAAGACCCATCGCTGCACTGAGTTCGGCATGGACAAGGAAACCTACTACGGTGATGGTGTTGTCACTGGACACGGTCTTATTCACGGTCGCAAGGTATTTAATGATCAGTTTATTGACGTTTGTGTTTCCTTTTATGACCTTCGGTATCTTTAGGTCTTCGTTTTCAGTCAGGATTTCACTGTCTTCGGTGGATCTCTCAGTGAGACCCATGCTCAGAAGATCTGCAAGGTCATGGACATGGCCATGCGTGTTGGAGCCCCTGTTATTGGCTTGAACGACTCTGGTGGAGCAAGAATCCAGGAGGGTATTGACTCCCTTGGTGGTTACGCCGATGTCTTCTTGCGCAACGTCGATGCCTCCGGTGTTGTTCCTCAGATCTCTTTGATCATGGGCCCTTGCGCTGGTGGTGCCGTCTACTCTCCTGCCATGACTGATTTCGTCTTCATGGTGAAGCGCTCGTCGTACATGTTCGTCACCGGTCCTAACGTCGTGAAGACCGTCACCAACGAGGACGTCAGCCAAGAAGATCTTGGCGGTGCGAAGACTCACACTTCCATCTCCGGTGTGTCCCATGGTGCCTTCGACAACGACGTCGTTGCCTTGAAGCAATTGCGTGAGTTCTATCAGTACTTGCCTCTGAACAACCGCGACAAGCCTGAGCCTAAGGCCACCTCCGATCCTCGTGACCGTGAGGAGGAGAGTTTGCGTTACATTGTCCCTGACGACCCGAACTTGCCTTACGACATGAAGGCCTTGGTCAAGAAGATCGTCGACGAGAACACGCTCTTCGAGATCATGCCTGAATATGCCCCCAACATTCTGTGCGCCTTCGGTCGCATGAATGGTCGCACTGTCGGTATCGTCGCCAACAACCCCAGCCATCTTGCCGGCTGTTTGGATATTGATGCGTCCGTGAAGGCTGCCCGTTTCGTTCGCTTCTTGGATTCCTTCGATATCCCGATTGTTACCTTCGTGGATGTGCCCGGTTTCTTGCCTGGAACCAACCAGGAGCACAACGGTATCATTCGTCACGGTGCCAAGCTTCTCTACGCGTACAGTGAGGCCACCTCGCCTAAGATTACTGTTATCACTCGTAAGGCGTATGGTGGTGCTTATGACGTCATGGCCTCGAAGCATCTCCGCGGTGACTTCAACTACGCTTGGCCTACCGCTGAGATTGCGGTCATGGGTGCGAAGGGTGCCGTCGAGATTATCTTCCGTGGTTTGAACGAGCAGCAAATCGAGGAGAAGACCACCGAGTACACCAAGCAATTCGCCAATCCTTTGGTCGCTGCTCAACGTGGTTTCGTTGACGATGTGATTGACCCTGCTGCCACTCGCGCTCGTCTCAACAACGACTTGGACATTCTCCAGACCAAGCAGGTCACGCGACCTTGGAGAAAGCACGGCAACATTCCTCTGTAAATACCGAGCACGCTCATGATGGTCCACACATGCCGTGAACCCTCAGACGGATATTGTGCCGTGCAAACATGTCCTGCTGCAAACTAGTAGACAACCTCCATCCTAAAACCCACATCATAAAATCTACTAACTGCCCTGCAACCCCTTTGATTTGGTTTGGTTTGGTTTGGTTTGGTTTGAGCTGCGAAAAATGAATTGAATTTTCTTCTGTGTTGTGGGTATGGTTACAGTGTTGCGTGGAACCCGTAAACGAATGATGGTTGAACTTGTCCAAAGAACTTGGGAACTACAGCAGGGGGGGTAGGCAAAGAGGGAGAGAGAAAGGAGAGGACGGGCGAAAGACACACAAGAAAGGCACGGGTATAGGAGGCATTTCAAACAATTGATTCCGCCACAACAAACACACAAACAACAATGCATCTTACGAATAAGACCATGGAAACGTATCGCCACCAAGGTACATAGCGGTCTCACAATACGGAGAAAAATGAGTGCTGCACGGACGACGCGTCGCCTAAATGTCTATCGATAAGCCCACTACGTCGCTGTGTTCGGCCTCTGTTCGCGACGCCAGTTCTGCGTCGACACCCAACTCCATGCCGCGCTTGATTTCCATTGACGACAGACTATTTTGCACCGGATGATGTGCATTGGACACGAGGCGAGCGGCTGACGAGCCAGAGACACTGAGGCGGTGGATCTCCGCTGCCACAGTGGTCTCACGGCGCAACAGAGGCTTTGACGACGCATCGTCTTTGTACAGTCGGTTGAGACAGCACAGTCGATACATCTCGTAGAAGACATTCATGTCCACCTCGCCGCACTCGTAGATATCCAATATCTGCATCAACCTTTCCACCGTTAGACCTGGGAATATCGCGTGCAAATCCAAGCGCAACGCGTCGATACCCCGCCGGAAGCCGTTGATGGTGAAGAGACCATCTTTGTTGGTGTCAAAGAACAAGAACGCGGCTTCGAGATACTTTCGATTGGAATAGATCGCCTCCACGACCTCCACGGGGATATTGTGACCGTGATACAGCGTTTCTCCACGGGACATGGTCACCGTCACATGATCTGTGCTCACCGGCACAGGCACGGGCTCCACTGCAATCTTCTCTTCCGAGTGGAACCGCTCGATGTACTGGTGCAGCTCATCCATGCCCGTGGCATCTTCGTCTTCTGTTCCCAGTAGCTTGCGGGCGATGTCATCGTGGAAGGTATCGAGGAACTTCAAGGCGTCGATGGCTTCCTCGTGGCGAAGCTCACAGTATTCCTTCGCCTTGGGGGCGATCAAGTAGTACGCGAACATCTTCCAGGACAGCGAGATGTTGAACGAATCCGACATGACCTTGAGCCAGTCGTTGATGTGCACGTGGCCATGACTGTCGCGGTCCATTCGTGTCAGCGCCTCGTACAGGTATTGCTTGCGGTCGCATATCATGTCTTCGAGACTCTTTCCCCAGCCGATCAAAATGGATTGGGCAGGTGGCAACTCCATCTCCGACGTGTGCGCGACGCCCGGTCGATCGATGGAAACAAAATCCACCGTCGAGGCGATGGGTGAGATGGACGGTGGCGACTCCACCACCGTCAAATCCGCCATCGCTTCCGTCGTCGAAAACTGTACCTCGTCGAACTTCAAGGGAGACGCGTAGAAGTAATGCACCGTGTAATACAACGAGGTACCGGGAATCATCTTCAGCTCGCTCTTGTTGTCGGTGGTGTCTTGCTGGTGCTGATGTAGACTCTCCAACGCTGTCGAAATGGATGGATGGCGAAGAAGCATCGGCGGGAGAGGAGATCCCGATCGTTCCGATTGGCCCATGGAGCTCTTCAGCGGGTTGTAATTCAGTTTGATCTCCAAATACGCAGCAGAGTTTCCGGATCCACCGTAATCCGACGCGGAGAAGATGGTGCAAAGCAACGGGTTATCGTCCGCACCGAGTGAGCCCAAATAAGGCTCGTCGTAGCCAGAGCGTACGCATTCGTGGCTACGAATGACAAAGCGCAAGTTATTGTTCTGCAAAAATTCGCGTGTAACATCAGCTCCAAACGACAATCCCGCGCCTATTCAACATCAGACGAGGTTCAGCCGCTGTAACAGCGCAGGTAACTATATCAGTTCAAATGAAGGACGTACCTCTCTGCGAAGGATGTCGTCCGGGAACATCGACGGGATCCGACCACAACGAATCGCGACCCACTTGTTTCAAAAATTCATCGTATTGTGAACGAGGAATGGGGTCGAAGTCGTTGGAGTTCACCGAACTCTCATCTAGAGTGAAGCCCGCCCGATCCAGCGCGTTCAAGTCAGCCACCGTAACATCAGCCGAATGGAAAAGACCACCATGCACGACGAAAATATCCTTGTTGATTGTGCAGTAGAAAGGAAGCTGCTGGAAAATCTCAATGAACAAGGAGAAGGTAATGGGGTCGTATTTTTCGCAGCACTCAGCTTGAAAGCCATAAACAGAGCAAATGGCAAAGTCTTCGTGATTGCCACGGTTAAGGTACACGGAATCGGGTCGTGCGATCAATAGCGACAGCAAAATGAGCACACATTCCACACCGTACTCTCCCCGATCGACGAAATCACCGTTGAAGATGTACTTGGTGTTGTTCCCGGGCATTCCGTTCGCGTCCAAGATGTGCAATAAATCCGCCAATTGTCCTGTTCGTTCGAATTTTGTTGTGTTCGAAATCCGTTAGAAGAAAGCAACCCATCAGGAGCATGGTCACACCGCTTACCGTGAATGTCGCCGACAACTATCAGTCGCTCTTGTTCGGTAACGTTGACTTCGCATACGTTCGGCCGCTGTGACAAGATTTTGTATCCCAACCGCAACAGCTTGTGTACGGAATTTGCCACAAGCTTCCCGCCTCGTCGATACACTTCGATGACGACCATGGCTTCGTTAATTGTGATCAGGCCCGGCGGCAGTTCGTAGTCGTACAGATTCTCCGGCTTCAGTTGGTAGTACGTCGCTGGAGCAACTAAAACTATTTTCATCTTTTTGATTGTCTTTCTGATGACAGAAGTGAGCAATTCCCGCTGCTTGGATTCCATATTTGCGAAAGGATCATGGCCATTCAGGTTGGCAACAATATTATGGACACCAGGTGCAAGGTCTTCGTGCTTCAGCCCCACAATCTTCATCAGCTCAACGAAAAAGTTGCAGAGAATCGATAGATTTTCTTCATTAACTGCCTCTAAATTATTATACATCTAGAATTGCAACAGGAGAACAGTTGAAGCACCCAGTCCGATATTCTACACCGCTTGAAACTTACCACCCACTCCTTCCGCCGCTCAACCAAAAACTTCTTCACTCTTTCAGAATGGAATTGCTTCTGCAAATTTCGGTACCATTTTTGGTCATGAACCAAAGAAAGCTCGGCTAAGGTGAGGGATTCAAGGAGGTCCTCACAACTCTGCTTGCGAGCAATGCACACCGTGGACACAGCCTTCAGCGCTCGTCTTTCTTCGGCAATCTGCGTGAGAATATCAATCTCCGTATCATGCCTTTGAAGAGCGTTCTCTTTCATTTGGTGGAGCTCATCTTCTGACAGTTCGGCGGGGTTTTGGACAGGATTTAATCCAGCTCGCGACTTCGATCGACCCTGCGCGTTTTGCTGTCCATTTACAGTCCCTTTCGCTTTAGATCCAGTGCAACCCATTCCAACTTGTCATGTGAGAATAGACACCGTGGAAAACAGAGAAATCCCTTTTGTTCCCTGGATATATGGGGATTTTAACTGGCGATGATAGTTAGAGAACAGGCAACAAACGAAAACTCGGCAGGCGTCGGACTTGTCGTCTGCGTGAACGGCCTTTTCGTCGACGACATCAGTTTCGACTCACCAGCCAAGTAAGTAATATCGCCCATCAAGCTATTTGTACATTGTCGTTTCATGTTTTCGAGAAAACCTCGCATACACAAAAGTATCGTCGGAATCGCGAACTACTGTTATTTGGTTGACATTTATGTACGTTTGTTCGTCTTCGCCACACAGGCCATTCATTGTGGACGAGGCCTTTTTAGTAGAGGCCTTATTGCTCTCGGTTGTATTGACTCTGGTGTATTCCTTAGACATCGATTCAAACACTGTGATTGCTGTATTTCATCGCAGGGAAAGTTTTTATCCTCCATTGTTTTGATATGTCCCTTCTGTATCTTCCGTACAGAGAAATCGGAGTCATTACGAATGACTCTCCGGTCCATGTGACTCGGCTAGGCAATGAGAATTTCTTGTCCGTTGCCATCGGCGAATCTTTCCAGATCATGAAAGTTGACAAATTGAACACGTGTTTGATTTCGAAGCCGTGTGATAGTGCGATTACTCATGTTGCGGTGAGTGTTGATGCTTGAGTTGACACCAATGAAACACCCTCTTACATTTGATGATAAACCTTGCAGACCAAAAACAACATGACATTTGTTGCTACGAAGAACAATAAAATCGTCAAATTCAAGAGAACCTCTATTGTCTGCGAACTTGGAAGCCACGACAATAGCATCAGCGGTCTTCATTGTGTCGGCGATATTTTGGTTTCCACTGACATCGGTGGTGGCATTCAGGTAATCGATATCGTTCCTTGTCCGGAGTTGAGTCAAACGACATAATCATCTATTGCGTTGTGTTGTAGGTGTTTGATGTGAAAACTCAATCGTGTTTGAATCGGATGCAGGCGTTGAATGGAGGAAAGTTGGTAGTGGCGAGCCACCCGCCAACCTACGTCAACAAATTTGTCTTTGGATTTTCCAATGGAAGCGTTGAGCTGTGGAACATTCGCAGTGGGAAATGTTTGTATTCTTTCCAGTCTCATCTCGCCTGCTTATCTGAGGAGGAGCGTAACAATATGGGTGTCACCTGCATCGCCTCTGCGCCGGCAGTCGATGTGATGGCCTTCGGTCTGCAGAATGGCCACATCTTTGTCGTCAACATCAAACTTGACCAAATCCTTTTCCACTTCAAGCAAGTTGGCGAAGTGACTGGTATTACATTCCGCACCGATGCTGCCGCGGACGAGTGTCCCTTCCTGGTGTCTTCGTCCAGCCACGGCCATCTCTATACCTGGAAAATCGGTGGCGGAGTGAAGGAAGGCACTTTCCAATCCAAGTCATCGAAGTTGATCAATACCATCAAGCGCGCCCATGAGGGCAAGGTGCTCAGCGCCCAATTTTTGTTTGGTGAGCCGCTGCTGGTGACGGCGGGTACGGACAATGCGGTGAAAGTGTGGATCTTTGACAACGCCGATGGATCTCCTCGTCTTCTGCGTTCTCGTCAGGGCCATGCCAAGTATGCAGCCGATTTATCATTTTACGGCGATGTGAGCTATGATTCGCAGTTTGGCCATGGCGTCACGGGAAGAGTCTCTGGTTTGCTCAGCAGCGATGCCGGCAACTTGATGTTCACCCGTCTCGATCGCTACGGAATCATGGATCGTTTCAGCGCAGCAAACATTGAAAAGAATGATTTCCTGCGAGGTCGTCCGTTGTCGAGTGTGCTCTCCTACGATGTTGCGACGTTGAGTGGCAACAAGTGGGGCAACTTGGTGTCCTTGCACCGCAACAGCGCGGTCGCATGTGTGTGGAAAGTGGAAGACAAAGCGGCCACTTCGACGCTGTTGAGTGTTCCGTCCACGTTCCATCGCCGAGACAGTGAAGTGTTCTGCAGTGCGGTAGCATGCAGTCCGTGTGGAAACTTTGCCGTCGTGGGCTATGAGAATGGCTGGTTGTGCAAGTACAACTTGCAATCAGGTCTCTTCCGTGGCTCCTTCCCGAAGCATATCATGCAAAGCCATGTCAATATCATTGAGAAGGAGGCCATGGCCGCCGCTTCGGAAGCGAACCTCAATTTTAAGGGTCATCAGGGACGTGTTTGTGGAGTGTTCGTCGATGCAACCAACGCAGTGATCGTCTCAGCCAGTGCCGATGGTCTTCTTTGCTTCTGGAGCTTCCACGACCATCGTTTGTTGAAGTCTGAATATCTGTCGGAGGGAATTGAACGAGTGAAGGGTCATCGTGATTCAGGTTTCTTCGCCGTCGTCACGAAAGGACATGCGATCCGTGTCTACGACGTGTGTGCTATGCGCTTGACACGTGTCTTCGTCCGCGGCCACGAGGAATCCATTCTCAGTCTTTGCTTCACCCCGGACGCTCGCCGTTTGTTGTCGTCGTGTGCTGGCAGAAGCTTGCGCGTCTGGGACATGGCGACTGGTCGATGCGTTTCGTGGGCAAAGTTTGCGACGGCGGTGACATCGATGTGCTTCACACCGACGGGTGATTTGGTGTTGTCGCGAATGGGTGAACGAGGTCTGCTGCTCGCCGTAGATCGATCGCTGACGGACTCGGTGTCGTTAGATCAAGAACCCACACATCCTGTGGATATGACCACGGCACAGTTCGACATGAGCTCATCCGATGAGGTGGCGAAGGACCTTGATACGCTTCCAGAGTTCACTGTTCCTGAAGATCCCAGCGAAGGCCTGCGCTTTTCGACGATGCCCAAGGCGTATTGGTCGAAGATTTTCAAGTTCGAGTCGTTACGAAAGAAGAATGTTGTTGCGCCCATTAAGAAGTCGTCGACACCGTTCTTCCTCGGCAATGTTGGGGGACCCGGTGTCGCTGATTTTGCTGTCGCGTCGTCATCAGGTATGATAACGCTTCGTTCTGCAATGATTCGTCCATTCTTATGAATGAATTCTCTTGTTGTGTAGTGAAAACTGCAGCGGAAGAGAGCACCTCTCTTGCACCCGCTTCTCGCCTCTTACATTTCCGGGAAATCGCCAGGTAAGCTCTTCGCCGTGTACAGTTTTGTGGTGAACTGGACTTGACTTGTTTCTCCTTGGTTGCATGACAGTGGACGTTTGGTGAAGCATTTGACCAATCAGCCGACGGCACACAGCTTGTTACAGTTTTTAATGTCCCTCAGCCCCTCCGATGTCGAGTCAGAGTTCAGATTGTTGTGCCCTTTCGAAGGCTACACGGCCGCTTTGAAGCAGATTCAAACCGTCGTCGCTCACTTCAACACCTTGTTGAAAGACAAGGCTGCTTTCGAACTCGTCCAAGCATATTTGCACTGTTTCTTGACCATTCACGGTGGGAAAATCATGAAGTCATTCTCCATGAAGCCCGATGTTCAGCAATTGGCCCTGCAGCTTCGGCGATCGGATGAGAGATTGAACGTTCTCCTTCACACATGTCTATGCCTCATCAAAGTTCATCTGGATATTCAACTGCTGTAATAATCGCTCGGTATTCACGTCGTTGAAATTACTATTACAATCTACAATCGAAGCGATCTGTGTTCACTGTACATACATGTGCAAAAGAGAAAAGATGATGTGCAAATAAAAAGTGGAAACCTAAGCGTCCGCTTTCACCTCATCACCACCCGACTTAGATCGAACAATGGTCGGTTCCTTTTCGGCAGAGCTACTTTTTTCGGTCGATGATGCTTTCGCAGGGCTTGACGTGGAGTCTGGACGAACCATCATGAGGGAGTCCATAATCGCCACTTTACTGACATTCGTGCGGCGGCTGCTTCCTTCACGATTCCCAGCAGCGGGGGAAGTAGGTTGATTGTCTGACGCGTCGGCCGTGGTCGTCTCCTCCTTGTCATTATCCTTGGAGCGATTCTTACGGCCCGACAACTTTTTTTCCCCAGATAAGTTCGCCTCGGCGCTGTCGGCGATGGATCCATGACTTTTGCCAGACGTAGTCTCGTCCTCACTCTTCTTTGGTGTCTGCTCTCTTGGAGCATCTGAAGATGCTTGGGGAACCAATTCCTTCGCGGGAGGTCCCTTAGGTGGAATCACTACGGACGATGGCTCTTTTGGCGGGCCTGATTGACGTGGAGGGATAGGAATAACGGGAGAGTCGGGCAGTTCAGCAGTTGCAGCAGACTTCTGGAATGGGATGTTGATTTTCGTCAACATGGGTTCCTTTACGTCAGAGCTGCCTTCTTTGGCGACCTCTTCCGCAGATTCACCACCTTCCTTTTTGCCACTTTTCTTCTTACGGTCACGGCGGTTTTTCTTCTTCTCTTCCTCGCCCCCTTCGTTCTGTTGTTCGGAAGGCGCCGGTACAGTTAGAGTTGGAGGAGGTGGTAGCTTCCCTCCGCGAGAATCCGGTTGCGCTTCGACTTGGACAGTTCGACCGCGCTTATCGCTTTCTGCTTTTTTCTTGTCCTTCTCAGTGGACTTTCCCTTGCGAGACTCAGTCGACTCTTGTGCTTTGGTCGGTGCAGGAGCGGCTTCTTGTTGCTCTTTCTTCCCTTTGTTGTTGCCTCTGCCTTTGGAGTCTTTACTCTGTTCCCTGGCCGCCTCCGCCCTGGAAGCCTCCGCTCTGGAAGCCTCCATGGTTGATTTCTGATCCAACCGCATACGCACAGAAGCTTGAGAGATTTCGAACAGATCGATGTTCCCAGAAATATCAGCAGAGAAGGTTGCTTCGTTTTTGCTGCTGGTCTTTTTATCGGCCTTATTTCCCTTCGAGCGATCATTTTGCTGTTGCTGCTGCTGTTGCTGCTGTTGCTGCTGTTGCTGCTGCTTTTTGTTCTTCGACTGCGATTGGTTGTTGCTGTTGCTGTTGTTGTTGTTGTTGCTTTCCTTTCCAGTGGGGGCAACGACCGTCGAAGAAATCAAGGCATCCAAAAAGTCGTCCACTTTAGGAGGTGCGGGCTGCTGACTCTTTCTCGCAGACAAGGGAACCAAACCTGGCGGAGGAGGGAGTGACATCTCGCGTCCTGAATCGCCCGCTTTAGCGGCGGCCTTTCCCATTGCCTTTGGGTCGAAATTGTCTTGGCTGCCGCGACTCTTCCAATTCGCATTGTTCATTCCGTATTGCTTGCGAACAGCGTGCAGCTTCTCGCGCGCGTTTCTCTCCGTGTTCTCGATTTCGATCTGCTTGTCGATGTATTCCAACTAATGGCACACATATCGAAGGTCAATCGTGAAGCACTTTAACCTGAATACGAGGGGCATCGTACCTGGGTCGTCAACAGCAACTTTGCGGTGTCAACAGCTTGGTGAGTGCCAATCAGCTCGATCGAACAGGACTCCACATTCAACTTGGACAGCATCAAACTGGCTGAAGTTCTCAACTCGGCTTAAGACAATCACAGCGTTAGGATAAAGTGTGCGCAAAGGAAGACCAAAAAAGACACATACCGACAACGTTGCCATTCGCCTTGTTCGCAATCCACTCCAACTGCTGCTGGGTGATTCTGCATTTCTCTTCTTTCAACTCAAGTTGCTCACGAGCTCGTTGGACCGCATTCGAATCGGATCCGTAGATCAAGATGTGGCCTATAAAACGGAATAAATAAGAACATCGTTGTAAGTGCAAAACGCAATTGTCGCACTGACCGTTGTCGCCAACATTGATGTTCGTCACACCACTTTCTGCCTCAATCTGCTTGATTCGCGATCCTTTTTTTCCTATTGTGAGCCCAACAAGCTCCGGACTGATGACCACTTCCACCATGTGGCCAGAGCGGATCTCACCCTGTGTTGAGTTGAGGTCTGTCTGAAGTTTCTGCAGGCGAGATTCCGCCATTTTGATTTTCCACTGCTGTTTGAGGTGAGTCTCCAGCAGATTACGCGCCAACGCAGCTTTCTCACGAGTTGGTGCTTCAATGATAAGCGAATCCACATTGCCATCTGGACCACGATTCGGCGTCACTGACAAAAGGAGCAACTGGTCTTTGACCCTGCCGGCGATTTCGACAAAGCTTGAATCCCCAGCGACGCCCGCCAACTCCGCCAGGATAGGCATCACTTCCTTAACTACTGACGGGACAGCCGGAACAAGAGAAATTTCGCTTGAGACAGGCAACTGCCCTGGTGGACCAGGTAACAGCGGTCGCGGAGCAGTTGCCGCAGAGGAGCTGGATGGTGGACCTCTCGGCGCATCCGAGAGAAGTGACGATTGGTGCATGGGCGCCAGGTTTCTTGAGCCAAAAGCGTCGTCCTGCAGGTTAGAACTGAAGCCACCATCTGGCAAACTAGATGGGGGAAAGTCTCCCCGAGGGAAACTGGGACGGTCGGTATTCAACGACGCATGGGGCGGGAAATCATTGGCAGGTCCGTTGACAGGAGGATATCCGCGTTGGAGCGGTCTTCCAGGTCCAGACGAAGGATAGTCCGGAATACTAGCCCTGTTGCCTGGCATTTCAATACCTCGACCCTCCAGAATATGTTGAGGCAGACTTCTGTTTTGGTTCATCGGCATATTCGGAATGTGCCCCAGGTGCTGGTCATGAACAGCAGGATTGAACTGTTGTCTACCGTACTGAGGATACTCGTCGAAGGGTCGATTTGGCGGACCAGTAGGACCAGTCGAACCATAGCCTCTCTCGTCATAAAATTGACGGTGATCGGGGATGTCATATCTCCGGTCAATGTGGCCACCGTAACGAGGGTCATTTCTACCTGCAGGAGGAAACTGTCTCAATCTCGGGTCACCGTAATGAAGATTCGCGGAATGATCAAATCGTCTCTGATCTGCTGCAACATGAGGTGGAAGAGATCGAGGATCTAACATGGGAAGTTGTCGATGAATATAGAGTGTAGATGATGATGCAATACGCGTCAATACCTGAAGAGATGCCAGAGGCCTGTCTTCTTTCCGAAATTCCATCATACATCTGAAAAATGTTAATTGAACCATAACTCATATGAGATACCGGATGGAGGTCATATTTTTCGGGGGAAAGCTTACCGGTCCACGAGGGAAGCTCATTATGTCTCACTTTCTTTCTCGAAAAATAACTTCGAAACTTTGACTTGAGATTCCTGGCCAAATGAAAATCCACGGAGAAAGTGAAAATTGAATCGACTTAGCCCCACAACCAAGAGTTGATTCACGATACTTAATTGCGAAGTAGGATGAATTTTCTCGACGAATAGTGCATTTCGAGTATCTGAAGTCCTCGCTCGTTTGTTCCACAATCTTTCGTCGTTTTTGTCTTCCTTGACCTCTTCAACTTCGTATAAAAATCGTCATTTTTATGCCTTATATACCACTCAACAAACGATTCCTGTTTGTACTCTATTTAATCTGTATGCTAGTTAGCATGTGAAACTGTTCTTTCCTAACTTTGGACTAATGTCGTTGGGCCTCAAATTGGTGGCATGAACCGACGGACTAGCAGCTGTGTCAGTGATGCCACTGAAGAAAGTCGCGACACACTTGTAGTGTGGCGTTTGGTTTCGTGGATGAGATTGGCCACACAGCAAAAGCAGTCCTCGGCGATCAATGCCTGTCGCAGTAATGTGAAAAACTGAGACTGGAAGCATACATAACTATTTTTGGTTTCAGCCGCCCTCAATCTACCAATCAGTATGTTCCCTTGCTCTGTATCAGTCCTTTTCATGAATTGAATGTCTAATTGATTCTTCTCTTTGTCTACAGTGAAGTTGAACCCCAACACGACGTCCTCCAGACGGAAGCACCGCAAGGCGCACTTCGGTGCTACCTCCGTCGAGAGAAGAGTCAGAATGAGCTCTGCTTTGTCGAAGGAACTTCAGCAAAGACACCACGTAAGATATTTCTCTTGGGTAGATTCAAGAGTTGGCAATTCATTAGTCGTCATTTCTTTTTTTCAGGTTCGCTCCATCCCTATCCGCAAGGATGATGAGGTCCGTGTCCTGCGTGGAAAGGCTAAGGGCAGCGAGGGAAAGGTCGTGGAGGTGTACCGTAAGAAGTATGTCATCCACATTGAAGGAAAGGGCTGCAAGGTGGAGAAGTCCAACAAGCAGGAAATTTTCCGTGGAATCTCTGCCAGCAATGTCGAGATCACTAAATTGAAGATGGATAAGGGTCGCAAGGCCATTTTGGACAGAAAGAACCGCCAGAAGATCGGACAGAACCGTGGTGATGTTACTTCGTCCTTGCACGATAACTTGGCTGGTGTCGAATAAACTGTGTAAAGTTAAGTACGGCTGAACCATTTACACCTCATGTTCCTCGTTTCAGTCTCTTTCTATCAACTTATTTACAAATCAAATGAAACTCGCACAAGCAACACTATTCTACACATTCACTGTTCGTCCCTGTTCATAATTAAACTGGTCGCGATTGTTGATCTCGCGCAGAGTTGGGAACGGAGCCGCTGGGTAGTTTACTTAGGACGGGAAGGGATTTGATTCGATTTCCCAGCGGCCCGTCCTCGTGAGCGTCGTTGCCGTAGAGATCGCTCCCTCGCTGATCATTTGCGCTTTCTAAGGGGGCGATAACAGCATTCTTTACCATCTGTTTGCTCGATCTAGGGAAGGAGGAAAGTTCAGGGTGGGAAAACGGGCAAAAACGACATCGGAACTGCTTACCTGCCAACTTTTCCTCGGTTGAGTTGGCGCCCAGCATTCATTCCATCACCATTGATTGCCAAATCTGCCAGAGATGAAGAGGTGTCCGGATGAGAAGCAGGAACAACAGGGAGCTCATTTCCGCCGACTTTTCCAAGTAATTCTGCACCACTATTTCTGTTTTTGAGAATCTTTGATGGCACCTTGGCTCCCAGAGGCTTCGATTTGATGACCAGATCTGCAGCATTGAAATCATTGTTGTCGCTAAAGAGAACGTCTGCCGCATCTTCTTCGAAAGAAGGTCGCACAACACGATTTCCTTTCTTTTGATCCACATCATCGTCGCGACGTTGGGGTAAATTTGATACGGCGGGACGTCCTTCACGTTGTCTCACTTGGCCATCCTTTTGCTCTTTGCCATTTGCACGAACTGCGTTACCATTTTCAAATATACTTCTGGGTGTTGCATCCTTCTCTCCTTTGCGTCCGCTAGGGACGTTGTCGTCCAAGGAAGGATAGATTAACGGCATGGATTCAACCTTCTCAGAGTTGCTGACGGACGGACCATTTCCCTTCGAATCTTTTCCCCGGGGTGAGGCGTAATGTCGATACTTTCCCTGCATACCTTGTGTGATAGGAATTTCTTCGTCGCTAAACTCGTCTTGGTGAGCAACCGACGGATTCCGTGAGAATTTCACATTCTTATCTTCCGCTTTCTTCGAGGATCCACCATCCTCATTATTCACTGATGCTCGATACATTCTACCACCCCGTGGACCATTCACTGCTTTGCCTTCCTTTGCTCCTATTGGCTTCTTCCCATCCGATTGAGGTTCCTTTTGTCTGTATCCGCCCTCCTTGTCGCGGCGGATGGGGGCTCCGTTCGACTCTCGGTGACCCAAAGAAAAACTTTGGTCTGACAACTCCGACTGAATTTCAGACCACTCGCCTTGCTCAATAATATCCCTGTCTCGAGCTGTTAAGGCAATTTCTCTCTCCGTGAAAGCCATCTCATACTCATCCTCGATATCGTCTTCATCTGACGTCACCTTTGGCGGTGGAGCGTTGATTTTCAGTTGTGGGACAACGGGTTTTTCAGGCGAGGCGCGAACACCACCCCGACCTGCAAATTCTTGTCCGCTCTCACTCGTGAGAATATCAGCCATGTTTCGAGGAGGAGAAGGTGGGACCATTGTTGAATTCAGCTCCATGTCTCCCATAAGGGTTTCTTCCATAAGTGCCAGTTGCTCGTATCCCACCTTTGAGTCGAGATTGTGCTCTCGCAATACTGCTTGCTGGCGATTGATCAATTTATCCCTGACAGCCAGCTGCAGTTTCAGCTTTTGAATCACAAGATCCTTGCCCTTCAATATACTCTCATGGACAATTCGATGCTGCTCCAATTCCATGTTCTCCAATTCCAATCTGCCAACTTGATATTGCAAAGCCATCAATTCCCGACGATCCTCTCCTGTTACATTATTGACCAACTCGTCCCGGAATTTTTCGGCCTCTCTTTCGTTGTGTCGCAACCGCTTCGCAATATTCTTCTTCATGCCATTGTTCTTAATGATAGCTTTTCGGAGTTGCTCGCATTCTTGCCAAGCTTCGACAATTTCTGGGGAGCCATTCGCCAAAACATAGGCAGCGAAGTCGGACTTCGTGAGACCGGAAAGGCCATTCTTTTTCAAAAAATTTCCATGCTTTTCCGACCATTGAACAATAAGCAATTGTCGCTTGCTCACTTCAATGCTATTCTGTACATTTTGATCCTCCAATTCGATCAACGAGCGTCTCAGTTGCATCTTCTCTTGGAAGTTGTCAACAATTCTCTGTCGCATGTTATTCACCAGCTCTCTGCCTTCTCCTGGAGCACCAGAACGTAAACTTTCGCGAAGAACGTGGAAAGGTGTTGAAGGACCTGCCAGGTGTGCCGATGAGGCTACACTTGGTCCACCAGGAGATGATATAATCGCCGCGGCAAGGCCAGCCTCACGTGCAAAATGACTCGTTGACACCCTCTCTGCCACTGCCCCTGCACTTATTTGGCCTTTGAGGTTCTGGATTTCGCTGCGGAGATTGTTAATGAGCTCGACGTACTCAGATATATGGTAATTCACATTCAAGACGTTTCTCTGCACATTGGTCTTGATGTTCTTGGCGCGATTAGCATACTTCAAGGTGTTCAGAGTCTCTTCGAAAGATGACTCCGCTGAGCTGATGTTTGCAATCATGACTGTGCGACAGTTTCCTCCAAGTGAATCTTTCAGAAGTCTGGTAAGCTTAGAGTCACGGTAGGGAACAAAGTTGCCTTTGTTGCCCTTTTCGCCCAGTGCGTTGATACAATTGCCCAACGCCAACAGAGATCTGTTGATGTTCGCACCCTCCACTAAACGCTGTCCAACATTTTTCGTGTTTGCTGCTCTTTCACTTCCAGCTAAATCTACCAAGGATAGCTTTCCGACCTTGATATTGGCGACAGTCCCCGGCGCACGATCACGGCATTCCACAACCACTTGCAAGACTGCATGCGAGCGAGAAGATACTTCGTTAGCCGCAGTAGCGGCTTGGGATCTCTTTGAATTGCCTTGATGTAAAAGTTGCATGATTTCTTGTCCAGATGTAGCTTCGATTTCTGTGATAGACGACACTACTGGACCCTTGATTGGGTCTTCGCGTAGGTCCAAATATTCCTCGACGTCGCTGAGAAGATCGCGAATATTCTCATTGTAAACTTCAAGAAATGAAACCGAGACTTTATACTGCACGCCTTGCTGTTTTCCTTGATGATGACTGTGAACAAATAAATCTTCCATTACGCGGACCATTATTCCAGGGTCACTTTGAGTTCCGATCATGGTATATGTCTGTAGAAAGAAAATGGTCAACAGTCAACCTTTATGAAGAGTATCGTACGCGGCCGTACCTTTCCACTTCCTGTTTGTCCATATGCAAACACGGTTGCATTGTAACCGTCCAAGACACCGTGAATAAGAAACTTAGTGGTGTTGTTGTACACTGAATCTTGGACTGAACCCTGTTCGAAAACGAAATCGAACGCGTACTGTTTTTCTCGACTTCGATTCGCTCTCAAAATATCCTGTTTATCCCCTTGAGCAGGATCCATGATAACAACGACCTTGCTATCAAGACATCGGACACAGCTCTTTTTGATGACGTCGTGTTTCATTAGCGGTCTAACCCGAACAGCAACGAGAACATTCGATTGGCCAGCCCACATAGCCTTCATGTGTTCGTTCATTTCAGCGCCCCCCATAACATCCTCGTACTTTTTAGCATCATTAGCATTTTCTTTCACTCCAGACATGGTGTGGCTAGGATAAATTTGCTGTATGCGAACTGAAGGAAGTCAGACAGTCAACTCCTGAAAGTATTTCGATTCGATTCTCTTCCGGTTAAAAAAAAATGATTGCGGAAGTTTATAAATAGCACACTTATCAACTTGGATGCACTCTTTGTTTTCTACTTTCAGATCTTACGAAATGTGAAAATTGTGAGAATGCCCGTTATTATTGGGCGCACGGGTGCACCTTGGTTCATGGGAAAGAGGACAATCCGTCACCGGTTTGTTCAAACTTCTCTGTCGAGGAATGAAACGCTTCGCGTTGTTCAGCCATGTGATGCTTATTTAACCGATGAATTTGTCAACGTCTATTTTGTCGTCATAGTCTGGTCACTTGCTCTCATCGCGATGACGATAGGATAGATAAGCCCAATAAGAAATATGAGCATTATTCTGATGAACTTGGACTCAATCGTTGGACTACCAGAGCGAATTTGATTCCTAACGACAACTATCACGATCCCTTCTGGACTTTCTTGGGATCTTCGGTGAATGAAAACAAGTATTCTCAGGAATAATCGGAAATGGAGCACTTAAAGCAAATTGAGGATGACTTGAACGCTATCAGTACGGAGGTGGGAAGGAAATATCCGGAGGTTGTGGAGGCGACTGCGTCCGCAATCAAGGCTCTTAAGGCAATTAGAGAAGCTTATATAGCTACTGTTGTTCGCGGTGCGAGCCATGGATCCGGTCAACAAGCGAATAAGTTCCAGCTTTCCTCGGATTTGACGTCGCCTTATATCATTATCTGCAACTACAACGATTGCAGTCCGAAGCAGCTACTTATGGCACTTAATGGGCTTCAGCTTTTGCTGAAACATGACTTAGTCCCCGTCACGGATTATCAGAACGTTCTGCGTGTCTTGCTAATTCAGGCTCCTTTATCGAACAAAAATGAGAGCTCTCTGAAGATTCTTCAGCTCATACTGCAAATTGCCACATCATTCCTTCAAAATCGAGACCACATCGTACATGTGAACGAAAATATAATCGGGAACCTCCTCAATATATCTTTGCTGTTTGCCGATGCAAAATACGCCCCTTCGATTCTGTCGGCGGCTCAAGGAACCGCAAAGCAGATTGTGGGACTAATCGTGGATCTCCCCAATTTATTGCCTGCCGGTAATGATTATAGTGATGAATTGAGCACGAAAGCTGTCAATAGCTTCCGATTCGTTTTGAAAGAGATGCTGCTCTTGATGAATGATAGCGGATCTTTGAGTACAAAGTTATCAAACATTCCACCAACGTTTGCAGTGGAATGCATTTTCGAGTTAATTCGTGGATGGACAACTGTGGTCGTTCATATTCCTGAATTGAAGGCTTTTATGGTGGATTCGTGTCAAAGAATGCTTCTGCCTAAAGTTCATTCTTTGCAACTCGATTACGTGATGATCGCCACTCGAAATGGTTCCGTCGTGGCAAACAACTCGATCTTCAACTTTTGCCGCATATTGCGATTGCTTGTGCTGAAGGTCGATGTTAGTCCAGAATTTATTGAGTCCCTTGTTGAGTCTACTTTTCTTGCCCTTCAACCGTGCGGAGTCGATCAAATTCCCTCCATCCACCGACAAAAGTCGAACGATGAAAAACCTGACGACTCGTCACTCCTTTCGAAGTTTTTCCCCATCGCTGCAGTTACGTCGCAAGTAATTGGGAAGGCGTCCTCTGCATTTTCTTCATCATCAGTGCCGAGTGTCTTGAGACCATTGCTATCGGAGGATTCCTCTTTGGTTCATTTGTTTTCAAGGAATCCGGGCAGCGCTGATGAAACAACATTCAGATTCGTCAGTTCCCATTGTGTTGCTTGCTGCATGGACCTCCTCTTCGCCTCGCTCCATTCCACTCTATATTCGGTGGCTATCGATGAAGTTCAGTGGAGAACGACATTCAATATCGTTACGAAGCTGGTCGTCGCGTCCACAGAGTTTATTTCTCTCGTTCTCAACGACCCCAAGCTACAACGGTAAGGATGCCTTCGATCAATGGCGCATTGCTAATAACTCACCCAGAAGTTTGCTTAGGAGCCTATCGACGAAGTTCAACGCCTCCGGTGTTCTTTCTTCATGGAAACAGCAGTATGAATCTGGTCTTCACTTGGACCCAGTCGAAGTGCTGCATTCGACTTTGGCGAATGCATCCCTGGGGATGCGAATCCAAGAAACCCTTGCTCATTCCATTTTATCCTTGAGAGTACGTTATTCAAACGTCAATACCAATCGACGATGTGCTGACTATTTCTTTGTGGCAGGTTGCGATCAACGTCCTCCTGAAGCTCATGCTACAACTCTCCCAATTCTCAAAGGCAAAAACTGAGAGAAGGAAGGCAGCGAGACTTCTAATGCTGCCATCCGTTCAGAAAAATGGGATCAGCGCATATGTTAACGATTTACTCATTCGCCAATCGGTGCCTGAGCTCTGGAAAGCTGTTCAATCGTTCTTAGACATGGCGAAGGACGGCGTGCTTGAGTCATTCCATCAAGTGACTCTCCTTTGCTCCAATCGCGCATTAACGGAAGAAGTTGGCTATGCTATGATGGATGTAAGCTTTTGTGTGATTCTTCGTTGCAGCCTGGGTCGTTACTCTTCCTTCCACGACGTATAGTTGGCCTTGTCGTTCTGCCTGTTAGATGACTCCAGGTCCCTGGGGATCATTTTGACCACTATCTGTCGCCATACGGTGAGTCCTCTTTGTCCAACTTGTCCTGCACCGCGCCTTAATGATTTTCCATTTATCTGATCGTAGATATCTGTTTGGCACGGAGGAGAACTAGGCTTGTTGAGCCGCAAATCCGAAGATCACGATTCTCGAAGGCCGGAAGTGAACTCGTTTCTCCTTGGACTGTTGATGCAGCTTCTATTGGTCGGTGGAGACTATTGTTCGGACTGGGACTGTGTTGCAGACTGTTTGAGTCAATCCAGTTGCATCTTGCACAACCCAGACAGTGTCGACAAGGGGCTGTCGACAACTATGGAAAGCATCGTCGACGTCACCAAATTTCTCACCGAAGAGAATTTGGTGAAGTTTCTGACCTCCTTCGTATCTCTCTCAACATCGGAAATCGAATCGCTTCATTCCCACCAAGAATCATTCGACGCCTTCATTGCTGCTGATATTCAGGCGCTTCTCAAGGAGAGCATATCCAGTGACAAGTTTATGAATGCTAGCACGTGGGGTGCCCCATCCAGCTTTGCCTTGTCCGTCGTTGTCAGCACTGCGAAATTAAATTCCTTGAGAATATCGAGTGTTTGGCAAATGGTCACGTCACACATTCGCCTCGTCGCGTCGTCAAAGGTAAGCCTTCACCATCTTGATTGTGTCGAGGCGCTACTCACGCCAACATCGTGTGGTAGTTTATTGCGTTGAGAAAGCTGGCGGTTGTTGCTTTGTTTGACATCTTGGCCACGACTATTCATGCTTCTGGAGAGTCCCAAAGCATGGACTCGGTTTTAAGTTTGTCAGAAAATGTTGACAGCATCTACGAGCGCAGCGATGTGTCGTTGCTCAATTTCATGCATTCGACCGTGACTTCGTCTGTCAGTCTTTCTTCCAGGTAAATACCGGCGCCCAACCCGCGCTCCTTGATGTGCATCCCTCGAAGCTGATCGTGTCTTGACATAGAACTATCCCGTTTGGTTCACCCTCGTTGTCTCAACGCGACTTGATGGGATCTCTCGTCTCCCTCATCGGACTGGAGGCCACCGACGTACGGAAATGCGTTTTGGAAGGAATGCACTACTTTCTGCTTCATTACGGACAGCTGCTCACCGTCGATGAGGTTGGTGGGTGGGAAAATATTCTTGGAATTCTTGCAGTTGTCCCCACTTCGTTAGGAAACCCCAAGGACATCGGTAGTGACAGCGACGCGTCTGTCGTTCGACCTTGGTCTCATGAATGCCTGCTCTCATCGTTTGCAACCGTGAAAATGGCTTGTGAGGAATTCTTGGAAGTTCTATGCACAGACGAGAAGGCCATTACCGCTGCCATCAAGCTTCTACAAGCATACGCCGCACAGCAAGCAGATGTGAACGTTTCTCTCACCGCTGTCGAAACGATGTGGAAAATATCGGGTTTGTCGACCAACAAGGCACCAGGTTCTCATCAAGTCATCAATGTGGACCTACTTTTCGAGTCGTTGACGTCTCTGATGGACGATCAACGCGCCGATGTTCGTCACTGTGCTCTGAACACCCTATTTATGGCGTTTTCAGCAAACGCTGAGTGCTCGAATTCGTCGTTGCTTAGCACTTTCCAAGTCCACCTATTCCCACTGCTGGATACACTACACGCGAAGCTACATGCGACGAATAGGTAAGAATCTACGCTGTTCTTTCGTCCTGTTCAATGTCAATAACAGTCGTTCTTGCTCTCAATAGCGAGACAAGTGCACCGAAAGGGAGAGGTTACAATCAGCAAGATACTTTGCGAAAGCAATGGCTTGAAACACTTACTCTTGTGCACCGAGGGCTATTGAAAAGCATCCGAAGTTTCATTAAATTTCAAGATTCTCGTCCGTTGTTTGATGAAACGCTACCGAGGATTGTATCGGTGGTTGTTCGTGGTGCCGCTATTGATTGCGACGATCAAGAGCCATTGGTTTCTTGCCTCGATTTTCTCTTTGGTGTTCTCGGTGTTACCCTGGAGTGTGGCGCTCCTCAGTCAACATCGGTTGCTGAAATGGTTCTCAATGGAATTAAGGTTTGTTCGTATAATCGATGCGGTGGAAATCGCGACGTTGCATCCCGCGTCAGCAATTACATCGTCAAGTTGCTCTCAGAAGAGAAAGCCGGTCCATTACTTCCTCGTGGCGTGCAGAAGAAGTGTTTCGAGGTGATACTGTGCCTGTTTCACGCGATTACTGGAAGCGATGCCTCGCCTCTTCGAAGGACCACCCGATCTACGATGCCAGTTGAAGACGATGCGTATCTCCGTCGCGTTATTCTTCCATTGTTGTCCTCGCTTCGGTCTCGAGCTGATTTGGCGGAATTCGTTGAGCATGTCGTATCGTTGGTATTGTGGCACGATCAGCCCCGCCTCTTTGCCGTGAATGGTATTGAGCTCACCATTCGCTGCATCAGCCCCACCTTAAAGGCTGAACTGCAGGGCTTCTCCACCGGATTGCCCAACGGTTCATTCGCAGTTCAACACCGGAGACATCTCGTGCAATACGGGAAAGCCTGCGCGATGAGTCTTTGCAACTTGCCTTGGCACTTGGACAGCAGCGGTGCTCACTTCTTTGGTGATTTTGTTCTTCCACAAGTTCTGCTGCCCAGAGAATTCTGCGTCTCCGTGGGCCTGGACGTGGTAAACTTCCCGCCAGTGGAAGATGAGATGAGCCTTTGGACGTGTCATGGATCTCCTTTCCTTGATAACGGAGTTTGCCTTGCGAACATAGTCAAAAGTTTGAAAGAAGAACCTTCAGAAAGCTCCCAAGAGTTGACCGTCTTGCTATCATCGATCGTCACCTGTAGCTTGTGTCCATGGCGACAGCCATTTCACGGGGAGCCGATCCTGTCAGTGTCGGAGTGGAAGCCTTTGCTTTCCGTCTCTGATGTTCTCGAATCAGTTCGAGAAGCACCATGGTAAGGGATTGTATTGTTCATTGTGCGATACAGCAGCGGATAAACATCGACATGTCTGTTGTTGCAGCTTCGAAAAGGTGCACCGGGCCGTGATCGTCAGCATTTTGCATGGCCTGCTGGTTTTCGAAACGGAGAACCCCGACCGAATCCATCCGTTTGCCGAGGCCTCATTGTCTCATTCCCTGCATGGCTACGTCGACTTCGTCTCAAAGATGAGCAGCCCAACTTTCTCGTAAGCGTTGACATCTTCTCGTAGCTGCCATTGGTAATCGTAATCGGGAAATGTATGGTTTTCATAGGACTTACCGGGCCTCCCATTTGATATTGCGGCAATTGCTTAACGCAGTTTACAAGCAAGCGAAAGAAAAACACTCCTTTCGCTTCCCATTTCTCGCACAGAATGCCATGTTATACATCGCTGCTGTCCAAAAGATTTCCTTGGAACAACTTTCATCTCCGGGGGAGAGCGAAGCGTTCTTTTGGGAAAAAGCGGGATTGGTGTGCGAGGAGTCGGGGCCACTCACTTTCGACGGATTGCACGAACTTGCATTGTCACAACAGCTCACAAGCGCCGCCAATTCGGACACCGACGCCGCTGCGACTGCATCGGTTGGTTATGTGGGAGCTTCATTGGTTCAATTTTACGCCCAATTCCTGAAGCTCTTGGCGATTCTCGACGAATGTCCTCTGAAGGAGCTTATCGTCACCCAATTGATGTGAGTTCACAGAAGCTGCCAACTCCTCTGCTGGTTCGCCTTTCCTCATCGTTTGTTGTACATATAGGTCGCTAAACGTTCCGGCTCTGATGCAACGGCAAAAGGAATTGGAAGCCACTGTGAATACTCTGAAAGAGCAAATTGATCGCCTGAAAAGAGATGTAAGTGTTTTGTTGGATGTAGAATGTCACCCAGTATTTTGTACTTTATCTGAGAGTGCTGTGATTTTAGGTTCAAAACAATGCAGTTCTTTCAACTTTTCCATTTTAGTCGAAAGGATACAGACATAGCGTAGCGATATGCAAGACGTAGATGGATTCTTGTGAGGTTCGAGCCGGGGACTAACGAGCCCCGCTTATACATGTTCTTCGCAGCTTTGAAACCTTCAGTAACCGCCCAACTCAACGCATAGCCAATTTATCATCATGAACAACAACTTGGATGTGGATGCCTTGCAAATAGCAGCACAGTCAACGATCCAACCCCAAAGGGGCTTCTGTAGCACTCCGATAATGAGTTTGTTAATAAGCGCCTACTTGGCTCAAAAAGACAAATAGAGTATCCAAGAAGGCCAAACGCCTCGTAAGCAAAAATATACTCCAGCTGGACAAGGAAGGTGGAGTTTGATGTTGACAACCTCGACAGCGCAAAAAGGTTAAAAAGGTGGTCTACCCCTACAGTGCAGCCCATTCGGGCATTTGTTAGACGACTGCAAGGACGACTTTTGAGTGTTCGCGCTCGTATGATCCTTTGTTTTGTTTAGCACGTCAACACATTTTTGTTCTGCGAGGGGTGTTGTCGTGTTCGGGCGGGTACCTGCCGCAAGTACTTTTCTCCCTACCGCGACTCCTCGAGCACTTGTCAAAAGGAAAGCCAGCCACACATGCTAACTCTGCTCTGCAGCCCGTAAGTTGCGGCGATGTATCCTGTGTTGTCTGTCACTGACACTATTCATAACCTCTGTGTCCAAAGTGAGTATTTACGGCTTTCTGTTGCAAGCGTTCTTTGTGTTCATTGGTGCCTAAAGGTTCATAGTTCAAGCGTACATTTCCCGCCAGTACACGTGGCCTAGGGTTTCGTTTGGCAAAAGTTCAAACTCAAGTACTTTCGAAGCATGGACGTGGATGTGTGCTGTCGTGGGCGACAAGCGAAACAGCTTTATCGCCTTCCTGGCTCCTTCTCTTTGTTCAACTGGTGTTTGCGATCATCACCCTTCCCAAATGGATTCACATGTCAGAAAACGTAAACCTCAATCATCAACCACATTGAGCAGCCAGCCCCCTTTGGGACAAATGAGCCACGCAAGTTAGCCAAACAGCTCTTCTGTCGGGTCTTCTGTCTTCTGCCTTCTTTCATGCAGCCAAGTTGTTTGGCTTTCGTCATCATCAGCAGCGATAATCGCCTGATTGCCCATATTCAGCCGCAAGTGCTGTTCTGGCAGTGGCTGCTGCGCTAGATGTCGTTGTCGCGCTCAACACAACAACACTTCCCTCCCGCCAAGGCCCGTGAACAACGTTGGGTAAATGAAGCTCTAACTGATCTAATCTCCTGTTGTTTTCCGCGGCCTACTACAACTCAATGCCCTCAACACGGTCATTTCCGCGGGACGTACTTTTATCATGCGCAGGTCCATCGGTGCTCTTGTCAATGGCAGCTCAGACGGCATGCATGCATACACAAAACATAACTTTCCGCAGCCCCGACCGTGCTCAACAACCGGGAACTGATACGCGATTGAAACCCAGATCCTTTGCAGACGTGATCAGTAGCAATCCGATTGCGCATCAGAGAACTTCCGGTTCCATACGACAACAGCGCTACTGAACCCTATCCATGTGACTGTCGAGGATCCACACATATGTAGGTGACACCGCGGGTGCGTTGGTATCTGTTTTTGATTTCTTGCAAACTGTTTGGCTTTTGCCATCTACTGTCGCAGCGCGATAGTCTGCTCAAATGCAACCGCAGGTGCTGTTGCTGTAGAAGTGACACACTGTGCTGCGATGAGGATGGAAATAGGATGTAAGAGGTGGTGGGTGCATCCATCGTCTTTCATCTCTTACGCTGCGACTGCGACACCGCGACACCGAGTAGTCTCACTTCTCTTTCTTCGAGATACAGTCCTCCCTCCCATCCCACACGAGCGCGCGACTGACGCTGCGACCGCGACGCCTTGTGAATGTCAGCAACATCCTGTCGGATCTCACCTTCTCACCAACTTACTCAGGATCCGATAATAATATATGCATCACCAGAATCCGGGTTGCCCCGCATTGGTTTCCATCTAAAATAAGTACACCCCTTCCAGGAAGTCGGGGATTGATGAATGTATCAGCTCTAGAGTAACTACGGTTATCCAAGTAGCAAGGACCATCAAAGAAACATAATGAGCCATTCGCAGTTTCACGTTTTTATATTTGCTTATACTTAGACACGCGTGGCTTTATCCTTGAGACAAGCGTATGCTACTGGTAGAATCAACCAGGTTGCTATCTTAGTAGACGTGTCTAAAAGTCCACAGAAGCACTGTTTGGACCCATAGAAGCACGAAAACCCGGTCATCCAAACGGACAGTCCATAGCAGTCATTCGTGTTACTTTGCTTTATACTAATACTACTGTCACTACTGACATTTCTATCTCTGCTCGAAGAGATCCTTGGCCACTCACTGTCTCTGCGTTCTAAGTACTTCTACCCCACTTCGAAAGCAATCAACCCTTTCCATTTTTACTGACGAAGAAATCTACATGGACGTTTGGTTTTGGCAAGATGCGTCGTTATGGACGACGGTCATGGATGAAGAGGTTTTCTCAATGCTAGTGAGGAGGTTTGGATGACCGGGTTTTCTACGTAATCATCGGCTGTCACACTCACGTCTCGGCAGTACATGTGTTGTACACACAAATATATATGATCCCCCACGTGACCAACCACAGAGCGCTAGTGTTGCCTGCGGGTGTACAAAAACTCGTTGTCGTACACGTCCGGGTGGATGGTGGTCACGTGCGGCTGCATGCGTGCTCGTGCGCGCGACTGATCATGGTTGCTCTACATAATGTTTACAGGTTGCTATTCACTCAAACCATGGCCAAGCAAACGGCTGAACGTTTTTGCTGTTCAGATGCCTGCGCTATAAAGTTGTTTTTGCTTGTACGTTTCAGGATCAAAAATGTTGAGAGTTAATTACAAAATGCTGCGCTGTCCCGTGAGACAAGACAAATTTACTTCTTCTGAGCTTGAAGGCGGCTCACTTCTTTTTGCAGAATGGTAGAATACTCAGATCCCAAGTCAACCTTATTGGCGACGTCAGCGTATTCAGGAAGTTGGTCGAAGTTCATGTAGCGGAAAGTATCCTTGGCAGTCGCTTGGATCTTGTCAGCGTACTTCTGGTATTCGTCAACAGTTGGCAGGCGTCCCTCAATAGCCGCCACAGCCGCGAGCTCAGCGGAAGCCAAGAACACATTGGCGCCCTTGCCCAAACGGTTAGGGAAGTTTCTGGTGGAAGTGGAAACGACAGTCGTCTTGTCTCCAACACGGGCCTGGTTACCCATGCAGAGAGAGCATCCGGGCATTTCCGTGCGGGCACCAACCTTGCCGTAGGTGGAGTAGTAACCCTCAGCGACCAACTGCATTTGGTCCATTCTAGTAGGAGGAGCAACCCAAAGTCTGGTGGGCAATTGGCCCTCGAACTTGGACAAAAGCTTGCCAGCAGCTGAAGAGGTAAGAATAAATGATGAGATACGATGTCAACAGTAAGGCGAACAAAAACTGAATATACCTCTGAAGTGACCAATGTTGGTCATGCAGGAGCCAATGAAAACCTCGTCAATCTTTTGGCCGGCAACTTCGGACAAGAGCTTGGCATCATCAGGATCGTTGGGGGCGCACAAGATGGGCTCCTTCAATTCGTTCAAGTTGATGTGAATCTCAGCAGCATACTTGGCATCCTTGTCAGCCTTCAACTGTTGGGGGTTTTGCATCCAGGCCTCCATCTTGGCGATACGGCGGACCAGAGTGCGCTTGTCACCGTAACCCTCGCTGATCATCCACTTCAACAAAGTGATGTTGGAGCGGAGGTACTCAACAATGGGCTCAGGGTTGAGGTCGATCGTGCAACCAGCAGCAGAGCGCTCAGCAGAAGCATCCGACAACTCGAACGCTTGCTCGCAGGTCAAATTAGGAAGACCTTCGATCTCCAAAATTCTTCCACTGAAGATGTTCTTCTTGTTGCGCTTCTCAACAGTCAGGTGACCCTCCTTGATAGCGTAGTAGGGGATGGCGTGGACAAGATCACGGAGGGTGATGCCAGGCTGCATCTCACCACTGAAACGAACCAAAACAGACTCGGGCATATCAAGAGGCATGATACCAGTTGCGGCAGCGAAAGCCACCAAACCAGAGCCGGCAGGGAAAGAGATACCGATGGGGAATCTGGTGTGTGAGTCACCTCCAGTACCAACGGAATCAGGAAGAAGCATTCTGTTCAACCAACTGTGAATGATTCCGTCACCAGGGCGAAGGGAAACACCACCGCGGTTGCGGATGAAGTCAGGCAAAGTGTGGTGCGTGACAACATCGACAGGCTTAGGGTAGGCAGCAGTGTGGCAGAAAGACTGCATAACCAAATCAGCACTGAAGCCAAGGCATGCCAAGTCCTTCAACTCATCACGGGTCATAGGACCGGTCGTATCCTGAGAGCCGACAGTGGTCATGGCAGGCTCGCAGTACTCTCCGGGCAAAACGCCCTTGCCTTCAGGAAGGTGGCAAGCTCGGCCAACAATCTTTTGGGCCAAAGTGTAGCCCTTAACCTGCGGAACATCGGAAACCAAAGAGCGGAAGGCCTTGCTGGGCTCAAGACCCAAAGAAGCACGGGCCTTGGCGGTCAAACTCTTACCAATGATAAGAGGAATTCTGCCACCGGCGCGGACCTCGTCGAGCATGACATCAGTCTTGAGGGAGAAGTTGGTCAAAACCTTGTCAGTGCCGTGGGCCTTGACGACACCATCGTAAGGGAAAATGTCGATGACATCACCGGTGTGCAAGTTATCAACAGGCATCTCCAAAGGAAGGGCACCGGAATCCTGCATGGTGTTGAAGAAGATGGGGGCAATCTTGTTACCGATGCAAACTCCACCACCGCGCTTGTTAGGAACATTAGGGATGTCGGTACCGAAGAACCACAAAATGCTGTTGGTGGCACTCTTTCTGCTGGATCCAGTACCCACAACATCACCGACGTACGCCAAAGGGAAACCCTTCTTCTTCAATTCGTCGTAAGTGGAGACAGGGCCGACAGAGCCTTCGACATCAGCCTTCACACCATCACGGGAGTTCTTCAACATGGCAAGAGCATGGAGAGGAATATCAGGGCGACTCCAAGCATCCTGAGCAGGAGAAAGATCATCAGTGTTCGTCTCACCAGGAACCTTGAAGACAGTCACAGTGATCTTCTTGGGGACCTCGGGCTTGGAAGTGAACCACTCGGCATTGGCCCACGACTTCAAAACTCTTTCAGCGTTCTTGTTGCCAGCCTTCGCCTTCGACTCAACATCATGGAAAGCATCGAACATCAAGGTCGTCTGAGAGAGACCATCGGCAGCCTTTCCTCCAAGAACGGGGTGGTCCAAAAGCTCAACCAAGGTACCAATGTTGTAACCACCCTGCATGGTGGACAGCAACTCGGTGGCAAGAGTTGGGGACACAATAGGAGAAGTGGCTTCACCCTTAGCAACAGCAGCCAAAAAGGCAGCCTTGACGTAGGCAGCCTCATCGACACCAGGAGGGATTCTGTTGGCAAGAAGATCAAGCAAAAAGCTCTCTTCGCCAGCAGGAGGGCTCTTCAACAGAGACACAAGGTTGTTCACCGCAGCAGCATCCAAAGGCTTGGGGGCAACACCTTGTTGAAGGCGCTCCTGAGCAGCGGAATCGTAGTGCTTCTTGAAGTCAGACGCAAATCTGACAGTGGCAGAGAACGGCGCAGCGATGCTACGAGCGGCCAACACAGTTGGAACTGCGCGGAATCTTGCAGCTGCTGCCACACTGGAACCAGCTCTGCAAATAGCAGGGCGAGAACGAATAATTCTTGCAGCAAAGTTTCTCAACATTATTTCCTCACAGTATGTGTTGAAATGTGGTGCCTGGGGGTGCGGATTCGGAACAGCGAAAAGCGACGCGTCGCGCGCCATTTTTGTGGAGATTCAGGGTGGTTTTGAAGGAAGTGCTGAACTTTCACTAGTACCTAACTATTCACAATACACTAATATATGAGCCGAAACGATTACAATATTTGGCTGGAGGTAGCAATGTACAGATATTCCGTTGGATTAGAGACATAAAGCTCTATGGAACAAGAAACCATGAACATTGGCACCAGGACGTGCACTTAGAGCGTTGTCGTAGTCTTCAATATACTTTGAAGACGTTCAATGATATTGATTTCCCTGGACAATACAACCCGACGAGTTGAGATCAAAGAGAGACGCGTCGAGATTTTTGCTCCTTCGCCGGTTCGCATGATGAAGCAGCTGGAATTGATTGATGTAAGTAAACCACTGATGGATTCTTGTGATAGCGTTGAGAATAGGGAAATTTCATCACCGACGGAATAAACATCATCTTCAATCTTCAACTCTGAACAATCCTCATTGACTTGTACAACCAATTGAGACGTCTACGGAAACATACAATGAAGATGACAGACGCGGAAGATGATAAGCGTTCACTTGTCGGTCATACCGCTGCTTGGGGAGGTTTCTTCAGTTCCATGTCACGTTTTATCATATTTAAATCACTCCTACACGATATGCGTGTAAATCACCAACAATCCCGACGAACTTGCATGGTAATTACCTAGCATTGTCGGACGGCAATGATGGCACGAAAGGAACATGTCCTAATTGAGACGGTCTTTTCCTTTTTCGCGCACTTTTTGTTCCTCTAACAGCTTCTAGATCGGCCACGAGACGCGACAACTTAGAAAGGCTCCGGTTGGAAGAAGGGTTGGGAAGAGCCTCCGTGTCATCGATTTCATGCTGCCCTAACTCCGTCAACTCATGAATTGCTCTCTGAAAAGAAGTAGAATGAATGAAGATTCAGAACAAAAGTTGCTCATAGCCCGCTGTTCAATACCTGGTATTGTATTTGGGCATTCTCAAACTCATACTCAAAAAGGTGATTGACATTTTTTATCTGAGACTTCCGAGATCGTTCTGCTTCAGCGATCTGCTTGTCTCTTATTTGTTGAAGTAAAATAGTGGCCCTTTCCATTCATCAATAGGTCGCTTCAAATCTGAAATGATCTTCTTGTCCCATAGCTTGAACATAAAAAGTGATTGAGGAGTGACCGACGCGATGAAGACAACCTCCCCTTGAACTGCGTCTACTTAGGCTTTTGAAACAGTTTGAACGCTAATATGGGGCCTCTTTTCGCTCGTTTGACGGGTGGATGGACCCATCGACGAATGACGAACCAACAACGACTTCATTGACCTGTTTCAGCACAAGTAAATTGGTGATCTCCTCTCGTGCAGAGTTGTTGTGAATACTTTGAAATGAAATCTGTTCAGGATATTGGAGAGCTCACAAGAGACGAGAGTTATCGAAGCCACATATCTCGAATCTCCAGCCTGATCAATATCCCAGCCACTGGCGACCTTTCCAAGGATGACCCTGAATATCAGTTGCTTTTGAGAAGTAACGAATTACTTCAAGATATTGACGAGGAGATCTTCCAAACGTATGTCCTCGTCGCCAATTTATATCGATCAAAGTTTCCGGAGCTTGAGACCATCATTCCTAATCGTCTGGATTACATAAAAGTTGTTTTGAGGATGGGCAATGAAACCGATATCAGTGTCCTCAACCTCAAAGATATTCTTCCACAGGCGACTATTATGGTTTTGTCGGTGACAGCGTCATCAACAACAGGGAGACCATTGGGCGATGTGGATATTAGAATATGCGTTCGAGGTTGCGAGGAAGTTCTTCGTCTAAATGAGGACAAAAGAACTGTTTCTGCCTTCATTGAATCACGTATGACCAAAATGGCGCCCAATTTATGCTCCCTCGTTGGGCCGGAAATTACCGCAGAACTTGTTGGATTAGCTGGTGGTGTCGACGCACTGGCCAAAATACCTGCTTGCAATATTCAAGTTATGGGACAGCCAAAACGCAATTTGATGGGTCTATCTTCAGTTTCTACCATCAGTCATGCTGGTGTTCTGTCTCGAAGTGAAATAGTGACAAGCGCTCAACCAGCCTTCCGAAAAAAGGTTCTCAAAGCACTCGCTGGAAAAGTTGCCCTTGCAGCTCGAGTAGACTCTTTCAAGGGTGCTATCAATGGCGCCGATGGCGTAAAATTCAGGGAAAGCATTGAACACCGAGTCGAACAAATGCAAGACATCCCCAGCGCACGAACGCATAAAGCTCTGCCTATTCCAGAAGAAAAGAAAAAGGCGAAGCGCGGCGGAAAAAGAGTGCGCAAATTGAAGGAACGAATGGCTATGACAGATTTACGCAAGCAACAAAACAAGATTGACATCAGCTTGGATCGCGGTGAATATGGTGACAGTGCAATGGGTGTTGATGTGGTGTCGACCTCTGGTCCATCTGGACGACTTCGAGCGGTGAAAACATCTCAAGCGCAAACGCAATACATGAAGAAAGCGAAAAAAGTATTGGCTGCTACTTCTTCATCAGAAACAGGAGGTATGGTGTCATCTCTTGCGTTTACTCCAGTCCAAGGAATCGAGCTAGTGAATCCCTCAGCCGTTGCCGAAAAGGTTAAGGATGCAAACAAAAAGTGGTTTGATGCGCATTCGGGGTTTTTGTCAGCTAAACCAAAGTAGCTTCTTCTACTTGTCATATTATTTGTAAATAATCTACACGATGTAAAGCACACAGGCTGATAAAAAGTCTGTGTTGTCATTGACAATGTACATACATTTAGATGTATTAGCCACAAAATATGCATGGTTACGTACGCGAAATGTACGATTTTCCTGCCGTTTATTTGCTGTTTCCGATTTCAAAGTTCCGCGGAAGTCGCACGCACACCTGTCCACAGAGTTGGTCAGCCAAACCGCGCTGCTTAGGAAACATACGGGCCAAGGACCAAAATAATCAAGCAATCAGATCAGAAAGACAACTCAGTCCATCTCCATCACTGGATCATTTCTCACTTTATATCGATCCGAACAAGCAAAAATGAAAGCTGTAAGTTTTATTTGCAACCATCTTCGTCGCCTCTGAACCGACCGGCAGTTAATTTTCGCTTCCCGACCATCTTTCAAAACAGAAGCTCAATCAGTACCGCAAGGAAGGCCGACTAGCCTTGAAGCATATGTGGATTGTCGTCTTGGTGAGTCCCTGCAATTTTTCGTCGAGAAATATTTTTTATTCTTTACATAATTGAATGACCACAGGTTTTTGCCGTCGTACAAGTCATTGTTTCCATCGCCGTCGCCGCTGCAAATGATACTTATAAGTTTGGATACAAGAGTGCTGCGTTTGCGGCTATTTGGTCGATGTTTTTGGTTGTCGGATTCACTGGACTTGGTGCAACAATCGTTTTCGGCGGAAAGGCCACCGAGCTTCTTGTCGGTTTTTTGATTGGTGTTGCGGCAATGCTTGCAGAGCTCTTCTTTGTGCTGATGGTGATGTTCTTCATTATTGGCACCAATGCTGCCAATAGCAACCAAAGTAAGTGATATTGTGGATATTTTCCCTCATCGTCATCTGTTGTCCTTACAAAACTCTTTCTACTAAATCACAGAGGCGGGACCTGCCGACAAGGCCTTCGCTGCTTTTTCCTTGTTGAATATGATCATTTACTTCGTTTGGGCTATTATTTTGGTTGTCCACCGCCGCACAGTCATGATTTCTCGTCAAGAACTTGAAGCTTCGACTGCGAAGGAGTTCTCTGCTTACGATGGCTCGGGTGAAATCTACAACCCAACGATCGGAGCCGCACAAGGAGAGGATTTTGGCGGTGACCAAGAGCAGTTGTAAATTCTTGTTCAGCTTGAAGAGACTTGATTTTCCTCTGAGAGAACTATCCTGCCTAAGTTAACAAGTCTCGCGACTTCTTTATTTATAACCCTAAGTGGTTGATTGCTGTAAATTAATATGTTTCATTTCAAATATCCGAACAATCCCATATCTACGCTAAGACGAGTGCTCCAATGATCTCAGGAACCCACCCCCATTCATAACCTTCGTAGTGGCGATAACGAATCGATAGGGAAACGATGGATCATTCGACAAGAAACGAAGCGCGGAGATCTCCAAGTAGGAAATGCCACCAATAACCATGACCATCGCAATCTTTTTCAAATTTGAGGGCTCTTCAAGTAGATTGCTGGACATATTTCGTACATCGTCAATGTTTCTACCAGACGATTTCATTCCAAGAGAAGTTGTAACATCAGCCATAGCACTCAGCGCCTTCATGGTTTGCATACCCGAAGCAGTTACTTCTATGGACTGGCGGGCGAGAATTTCAGACAATTCCTCCGCCTTTGCGCCTTGCGTTATTTCAATGAAAGGGCCCGGTGTCAACTTCAAGGCCTCAGATAAACTGACATTCTGTTGTGGCGAAGAAGTCAGGAGCTGCTGCACAAGCCGAACAAGAAGAGGCCCATATCCTGCAGCGACGTAGGTGATGTCATCGGGATTGGCCATGTTAACATGTTCATCAATAAGGCGAAGTAGCTTGCGGAGAGTTTGCCAAGGTGTTGTTGTCTCTACTACCAGCAGAGTATCCTTTCGCTTCAACAATCCACTGCGTTCCAAATTAGCCAGCGTGTACATGTGCTGGAAGCCGTAAACCTGGACGATAGTGCGACGAATAGAGTCATATCTATTGCTTCTAATACCCCACGCAGTTTGCGATTGCAAGCAGAGAAGGCGCAGAATTGTGTAAAACTTGGATCGATCGGTATCGGTGCACAGGATTTCCTCCAGTTGGTCCAGATAAGTTTCACCTTCGAGGAGGCCTCTTTCCATCTGCCATTGATTGCCAAAGTCTCTACCATCAGTGCGTTGCTTTAATTTTTCCGCGACATGAATATGCTGATTCAACGATTTGAAGTCTTTGGTGAGTTTGGGAATCTTCTTCACGAATTCGTGGATTTCAGCGAGAGATGCATCACGATTACCCTTGAACGCTGCATAGCGCTCTCTGATGTGAATAGCCTTCTCTTGCATGTAAGAACCCAACCTTTCAATCGACAAGTTTCTGATTTCGGCAAAAATAGAATCGTTGTTGGTCAGATTCATGAAGACCGTCTCTCCAGCAGCTACAAAGACGGCAGGGCGGAGGTTCATACGACAAACGACATAAATATGTGATGGAAACGATACCTACCTCTGGCTGCCACTGAACCTTTACCCAGCTCAACATCTTCGGTCCCTAAAATTGAAGAATCTACGGCAATTTTTCCATTCTCAATTCCGAAAGTGTCGTCTACCAAACCCTCGTAGGTCAGGGGTGTAACCAACGGCGAAATCAGATCCGTCTCGCGATCCAAGCTACACAAACAGCACTGTAAGGTCATTCATAAACGAATAAGAACGGTCAACATGCTATTACACGATAAGTGTGTCGATAGGACTCCTTGTGTATGAATCTTCGGACGAATTCAGGTAGCCGCCTTCTTTAGTGGACAAGCTCTCTTCGACGCGTTTGTGCAAAAGCTTTTGAATAACCTTCTTTGAGCCGCTTCCCTTGCCTTTGATATTCGAGATAATTCCGAAATCTTGTTGAAACTTGTGGAGAGCTTGAGAGACAGTGTTTAAACACGTCAAATCGCCGTCAACATAACACTACAATCATTTTGTTAGCATGAGCACTCGACGTTACGGCGACAGCGTCCTTACTTGTTTGAACACTGTATTCATGTCCATGGAGAGTAAATCTGTGTCGAATGGAATAAATCCAATCTTATATTCCATGAATGACACTCTGGGCCAGAGATCGGCGTTGTCGATGTGCTCTTCGATAAGATGCATGCACACCAAAGACTGCGTTGGGACGAAGCAAACTCTGAACTGACTTCTTGCCGATCTTGAAAAGTACTTAATCTGAGATGCAATCAGTTTCATGTTGGGAAGATGAGGACGAGTAAGGAAGATAATATTCTCTGGAGACTCTCTCTGGCCGTCCACAGAGAACAACGATTCTTCTGTTCGAAGATTAGTCACAGATTGAACGACGGCGGAGGGGTAAAACTCCTTGCCATCAGGTACAATTTGAGACAACAGCCCAACTAAAAGATCATCAACAATCAAAGCCTTTCTTCCACGTGCACTCTCCAACAGCTCTCGCAACTCCAATTTGGCGTCTTCCTTAATCGCGCTGAATTTAAGAATGCCGTCAATCGTGTCAACGACTGCTTCTTCAGCAGCTGCTGCACTTGCTGCTGCCAATGCCGCCATCGTTTCCGAGATTCGTTGTGCTGAATTTAGTTTGATCGCTTATTATCTTGTTGCCGATCATCCGATAGCCAAAAGGGTACTGGTACTCGATGACGGCGATATCCTGCAAAGTCGACGTACAAACCCAGATTATCCTTCACTCTGGGAATCTTCTTAGGCTCGATGATGATGACTACCGGGTATGTACGACGACTTCGGGATCAACATCGTCACAGTTGTCTCATATTGTGCGAAAACGAAAAAGTAACACAAGATACTTTGCTTCTTTGCGCGTATTGCTTGCGTTTGATGACACTGAATCCAGTGTTTCACGCTGAAATCGATGAAGTCCTTGCCGGTACGTTGTCCTTTGGTATGAACAAGTGCACCTTGCCATTCCTGGGATCTACATTTCCCTGGCGACAGAGAAGTCGTCTGCAGAGAAGTCGTCTGCAAAAGTGTTGGGTGATACTTTGAAGCAGTAGGCAGTAGGTAGTTCAGGACTATTTGGTCTCCGAGTAAGGTCGGTTGGAGGCTTGCAAATTCCGATTCTTCTTGCTGCCAATAGTTGCTTGTCCTTCCAGTAGCAGTTCATATCTTGCCTTCTTTACCAACAATCTATGATTGCAAAAGACACATTCGTTGCCTTGTAATCGATTTCTGACAAACAGTCGAGTTGACAAGGGATTGACATAAAACGAACATAAAAGATAGATAAATGCACATTATTATGCATTAAGAAGAAACCAATTTGTACAAAGGTTTTTTGATCGTTACAAAAACTGAAGTGTGCAGTCGTCTTTTTGGCTTGCCATCGTATTCTTCAAGGACCAAAGAAACAATATGAATTAAACGCACGATTGTTTGTCCTGAATAGACAAGCGATGATGTACAAGTAATTGGAGGCGAAGCTATATCATGAGATCAACGTCATTCTTGAGCAAGCCACCTCCCTCTTGGAATGAAAAAACTGAGAGTTTGGCGCAAACGAGGTTTTATTTGATGGCTAGGATCGGTCCAGCCGTGTTTCAGTTGAAAGATGACGATGATAGAACCTTCAAAGTAGTGTTGGGAAATCCTCATCGATGTACCTGCGGTGACGCGATGCCCTGCATCCATGCAGCCCATTGCGTCATAAAAATTTTGAAAGTGATGGTTTCTCATCCCCTGGCATATCAATCATGCTGGACAGATTCTGATCTCGACCAAGTTCTATCCGGAGACTGTTCAGTTACGTCTTCTTCTCGAAGTAGTGGCAACAGCCGTCGGTTGCGTATTCAGAGGAGAGGCAATCAAACACAATCCGAGGCTTCCGAAACACCAGAAGAGGAGGATACAGGTTCAGTAGCGCGACAAAAACTTGATGAAGAAGAAGACAATTATTGTCCGATTTGTCAAGAGACGATGCTCGTTGAGGAAATGCACACAGTTACATGGTGTCGCGACGGATGTGGCAACAATTTACACGTTGCTTGTATGATGAAGTATTCGCACCACCTGCAAAACAATCACAAAAGTACGAATTGTCCTTTATGTCGTGCCGCATGGGATTTGGAGCGCCTTCAAAAGGACCATACACACGCTCAAAAAGTGAAAGAAAAACTGGAACGTGAAAAATTGGAGAAGAAAAAGAAGGCATCCATGTATCGGTCTGTTCCAGTGCATTGCTCGCAGTGCAGTTGTATCCTTCATTCGACATTTTTGCGCTGCTTGACATGTACCCATTTGAATTTCGTTGCCTCTGGAAGTGGAACCGCTTTGCCGATGCCGAAGCTCATGTGTGATTTATGTGAAGATTGTCTGAGCAGAAGTCTTTCGACGGGCAGGGAACCACACATATCGCATTTGTTCCTAACCAATGACGCTTCTTCGGATTCACCTGAGCAATCATGGAATTATTTGCGCGTATCAGAGGCCCGCGGGGATGTCGTCGGTGATGCAATCGACTCCCTTCCCGACTTGACGACACTAAAGAACAAAGGCATTCTCCTGGATCGCCGTTGTCGGTGCTGGGTTTGCAATGAAGTTGTACCAAGAGATGCCCCGACAAGTGTATCAACACCATGTCGGCATCCTGTTCATCGAGAGTGCCTCCGTCAAGAAGTGCTGGGGATGTTGAGCGCTGGAGAGTCATCCGCGATCCAGGGCTTTCATCGCTTGTTGCGGTGTCGATGCGGATTCAACGGTTGCGGGAAGCGCATTTTCCCAGGCCTTAAGCGCACGATACAAAACCTGGCATCTACCGCAGCGAAGCCAAAGGATGGCGCTATCGTAGCGGAATTTCAACCCTTATCTGCGTGTGGTGTTGCGTTCGGAGGACAGGGGAACACTGGTGAATCGGCTAGTGCAGTTGATGGAGAGGGATCCTCGCGTCGGCTTCCTTTGAGCGTCAAGCTCCGCAAATTTACACAGCAGTTCAGAGAAGCGGTAGTTAGCGATCTGCAGTTAAACGGAGAGGGTATCACGTCCGCCATCCCTGCCGACCCCGTACCTCGATCACAGGGCACAGTTAGGGCCAGTGGGCTTCCTCAACGTAGAGTAACGAACCTGAGGACACTGTCGCAGCCGTCACAGGACATGCAACGTGGCTCTCGCGGTCAGTTGCAGAGCTTGGAAGACCAAAATGTTGGCGATCTTATGCTAATGTCGACGGCTATTTCGTCGATCGCGACTGGGCTGCCTCCACGCCAACAAGGGACGTTTCGACCCGCCAGACCACCGCAAACGGAACGACGACGATCACTCGCCGCTATGCCAACATCTGCTGGGGAAGGCCTGGATGTCCTTCTTGCCGTTCGACCGATGGGAGGAGGAACACCAGGCGAAGCTCCGACGGCAACCGTACCGCGTAGCCATCACCAGCAGCCCATGAATCAACGCGATCGTCAAAGGCGACTTCAGCAATTGGGCTTGTCAGGTCCATCAACACAACCTTCTGACGGCTTCCTGGGTGTGCAACCAAGTGTCATCAGCACGAGTGAGAATGAAGGCAGAAATTAACGTGTATACTGACGAATGCCCATAGAGCATAGAGCGACGAGCTACTGTATGTACAAATTGTTTGATACGAGACTGGCACACTGCCAGAGACAATCTACTTCTAGAAATCAATGAGTGGAGCTCGCTTCGCGACGTTTTCCCATACGTTCCTAGTACAAATACAGCAAAATGTAAAGCTATTGAACCGCAACAGACGACAGCGAGAAGTTGATACACCGTACCTGATGTCTGCGTAGGGCGTCCTCCGTGCGGTTGTTCATGGAAACAACTCTCTTCGACAAGTCACCAGACGTGGCGGACAATGCTTGGCGGGTGGCAGCATGAAGAGAAGACGTGGCAGCATCACGAATCACAATGTCGGCGGCGGAGGGAGACGAGAAAGGCACGTAGGTTGGGGTCAATGATCGCTCCACCTTCGGGCGATCTTTCTGCAACGAGCCCGTGCGAAGTTCAGCGGAACTGGCCGGAGCGGTAGAAGGCGTATGAACAGGCGCCGGTGAGGACCGCTTGGGAATCATGGTCGGAGTCAGAGAGCGACTGTTCGATGACCGCGTTGCTGGTGTCGCGGTGGCCGGTGTGTGCGCGTGGTGCGAGGTAGTGCTGCTCGGCGCAGGAGTCGTTGGGGTTCGGAGGAGCGCTGAACTGCCAATGGACTTGCGCGTAGCGGTAGACGGAGTCACCTGCTCCTTAGCCGTCGTAGACCGAACCAGTCGATTCGCGGAAGCGTCACGATGCTTCGCGGCCGAACCGGCGGTCGTCGTGCTGGGCGTCGTCGGAGTGCGCAACAGGGACGACGCCTTCGACAACGGGAAGCTTTCGCGACGGGCAGGAGAAGGGGCCCCATTCGATCCACGAGGACTCTGGATCTTTGCTTTGCTGCTGGCTGTGTCAGTGGTAAGGGCGAGTAGACGAGGGTTGACAGGCTTCGTTGCACTCACGGCGCGCCCGTTGTCCTTCGGTACATCTGCGGTTCCACCTAACGCACCGACGCGTCAGTCCGACGCTCGAGAAACACACATACCGCTGCACGCACAGATACTTACCGAATTCGTTGAATGTGAACGACACACGCACTTTCTCTTGTCGTTGCGGCGACATACTTTGCCGCGGCGAGGGCGACGCCACCACCACGTGGTGACGCTCCCCGTCGGCAGCGGACGCCTCGCCACGTGTCTCCTTGTCTGCCAACGCTCGTAACAAGGCTGCCTGTACGGACTCCAGCTCTCGTTCTTTGCTGTGCAACGCTTGTGACACACGCTCCATCTCCTGCTGCAACTCTTTGATTTGTTCCAGCGCCCGTCGGAGGTTCTTCTGCGTCAGATCCGCCTCCCCCAGCAGTTTCTCGACACGCGCATGCTCCTCGCCGTATTTATGATTCGCGTCGTGAAGCTGCTTCGACAGTTGTTGTACGAGAAGTTCCGCCGCGCGTTTGTTTTCTTCCAGCGACTTCAGCTTCGTGTCCTGCAACGAAAACGACTTGTCGGTCGCCTTCTTCGCATCTTTCTTCGCTTCGACGAGAGCTTCTTCGACGAGCGCTTTCTTACGACGCAGTTCTTTCACTTCAATTCGGAGGTTCTTCACCGCCACTTCCAGATTCTTGGAATTGGAATATTTGGCCGCGGCACCCAACGAAATGTTGCGCACACGCGACGCGAAATGCAGCGTGAAGAGCGTCTCGTCGGCGTTGGCATCGGTGGGACACAACGTCACGATCAATGCCGTTTTCGAGTTGCCTCCGAGCGCATTTTGCAAGAGAAACGTGAGCTTTGAGTTTCTACGGCAGCACATACACGGCGATGAGTTCACAGGCAATGACCCACCAGCGAGAGATCTGCACCTACCTGTAGGGCACGTATTTCTGCTTCTGATCGAGGGCCTCCATGACGTCGCCCAAGGCGAGCAGACTTTTGTTGATAAACTGCGCCTCTTTCATCGCGGTTCCAGTCACACCACTCTTACTCACACGTTCAGAGCCCGCAAGGTCGACGAGCAACAGACGCCCCCGTACAGAACTCTCACCGGGCGGAGCGACGGTGACGTCGATTTGAATAACCAAATGCGAGCGACTGCTGTGCTCGTTAAGATTCGTCGAAGCGGTGGCACGATTGCGACTGCCACGCTGGAAGACGGCGATGGCTTCCTCGGCATTGCGGACTTCCGTTTGTCGCAGTCCAGGGACGGTGATACCGCCATCTGGCGCTTGGCGGATGTCCAAGGCGCTGGCTTCCGACTGCGCTCGATCATCGACGAGCAAGTCGAAGACCTGTTCGTTGTAAATCTCCAGCATCGAGATCTCGATCTTGTAGCGAAAGGCGTCCACGTCCGGATCGTCAAGGACCGACACCACCGCCTCCTGCACCACACTCTCATCTGCATCGCCACCCGCTGCTGAGGCAGCAGTTTCTTCTTCCACCACCACTGGTGCAGCTGCGACCGCCTTCGACGGTGTCTTGCCATTGCTGGCTTTCGCTCCCCCTTGCTGCATCTTCTTTCGCATCGTTTCCGCTGCAACACGGCGGCTTTCCAACACTTCGAAGATTTGGAGCACCGCGCGATAGTTGACGCCCAGCTGGACGTTGCTCCCTTCCTATCGACATTCAAACGCACGGGTGGAGGTTAATTCACTCAACAAACAATAGCGACAGATACAGATGGACGAGGAGGCTATACCATCGTGAAGGTCTTGCCAGAGCCCGTTTGTCCGTACGCCATGATGCACGAGTTGTACCCATCTGTCGCCGCTCATCCGATTAGCGTCGACGAAGCAGTACAATGGCAATACCGAGGCAGATCGCTTACCCAATACAGCCAATACCAGTGGCTCCATGTCGAGGAACACGTCGGTTTGTGTGGCATCAACGGACCACACGCGGTCAAAGACGAACGGTTTCCAAAACTCCGTTTTCGAGTCAAAGCACAGCAACTCTGAGTCATCACTCGCGTCCACGATCAGCTGTCCACCCGCGCGTAGCTCGTGATCTAGAGGAGGACGAGTACGACAACAAACTTGAATATTGCCACGAAGGGATTGGATCTTGTACAACAGCTTGATGTTGTGCGACTTGAGGGCTTCGTACTTGTTCCACTGCGGGAGGAGTGAGAACAACAGCGTTAGCGGCTACACAAACCAACAACACAGTTATCAACGACACGACATAACTCACCATGTTCAAGAGCTCTCCTCGGATCGTCTCCGCATCTGCCGTGGCGAGAGCGTCGGTGATCTTTCGCTTCACGACAAAATCATCTTCGAAGATTCGCCCTCGTTCTTGGGGCGGGATTTCTGCGGGAGGCTTTGGTGTGAGAGAACCAATGGTACTGGTGGGAGGAGAAGCGACTTCAACAACCTCCACAGGTGGGACTGCAAGAGCTTTAGCGTTTTCCACCTTTCCTTCCTCAGCGGGTTCAGAACTGGCATGGTTTGCGCTGGTCAGTGAAACCAATTCTTCGATTCGATCTAACAGCCGTCTTTCGCTGTCTTTCGATGCCAGCGCTACGTTCTCAGTCTCACTGTTGGCCAGGATGACTTCTTCCTCCAGCTTATTGATTTTTTCTCGCATTGATTCCTCGTTGGATTCTAGAACTCGCAGCTGATTAGAGAGATCTTCGTTTTCGATCTCGTTTTTCACTTTTTGTTTCTCCAAAAGCTCAACTTTCTCGCGCAATTTGGCAAGCTCGTCATTTGTGGAATTCGATGCTTTCTCATAATATGAACATTGATCCTGCAAAGCTTTAAGCTTTTCCTCGGCAGTGCGACGTTTGTTTTCAGATGTGGCAAGTTTCGCTTCTGCATCAGCCAAGCTTTTCTCAAGTTCTGATTCCAGATCTTTTGAAGATTCAAGATATTCGTCGAACGATCGCTGCAACGTTTCCAACTCAAGGGTTTTCGCGGCCAAAGCCTCTTCCAATGATGCCATCTTTCGAAAGTCGTGCGATTGTGTACAGATCACAATACCACACGCAAAGTCTAAGAACTGTAGAAAGCTATATGAGTTTTCTTCTATTGCTTATTTTGTTGTTCATCAGACGTTTTCTTGATTGCCCTTCGAGAATTCATCGCATGAGTGATTGATGTCATCGGACTCCCATGCCCTGAGGTCTCCAACGGCTTGTGGACGGACCGAGGAGGACGACGAACGAACGCCCCAAAAACGAAACGCCCTGGCGGTGTGGGAAACACGACGACGACGATGACGCGCCCTTGATGACGCGGGGAAGTGGCGGCACATGACGATCATCGCGTCGGTCGGGGCCCCCACTTCATCCTCAAAGATCAACTTCACACCGCCGTCCATCCACCTGGCGACGAAGAGGATGCCCTTGCATGCAAATAACAAAAAAAGTGCGACACTTATCACAAATCGTCACTTTTCTTCACATTCCTAAGTTCGTGCTGAAGTATCATTGAAGTCGATATTTGTGGTAGTAATACGATTTTGAGAAAAATGTCGATCCCGCGAGTCAACAGTGCTGCAAGTGAGCTCAATGACTACGACATTACTCCCGAGGGCAAAAAAGAGTATCATGTACGCCCCCGTTGACAGGATTTTGAAATTAAGAGACCCAACAATTATTTTGATATTACTTTTTAGGTGTCCAAGTCGAGACTGATTAAATTGATCAACTGGGTGCAAATCATGCAACTCTACGGTCCCATTTTGACCCTCATCTTTTCAACATTGGTAGCGTTGCAGATTTTTGTCAAGTTTGGCGTTCACAACTACAATTTTGAGGTTGGTTTGTCCGCACGATATCAATCGCTGAAAAGTTCACTGACTGTTGTGTTTTTTCCCCGAAGAATTTTATTGCCAAGGAAGCTTTCCGCTTCAACATTATGGAGCCGACCAACAGCCCCAACTTGTTGTCCTTCAGCTTGCCTTGGCAGATTGTGCTTGCGCTTGTTCTATTCGTCTGGAACTTCTCTCGAGTGGGAGCACCCGTGTTCTTGTTGGACTTCGCTACCTTCGAGGCGCCGGAATCGTGGAAAGTAACTCCTGAGCAGACCATCGATCTCATGCGTCGTCAGAAATGTTTTTCAGAGGAATCTGTTCAATTCATGGAACGTATGTTGAATCAAAGTGGTGTTGGTCCTGCAACCGCTTGGCCACCTGGTATTAATCGCTGCTTCAAGGACGAGCCTTACGACAGTTCGATTGAGGCATCACGTGAAGAGGCAGAGGTAAGTGAACTTTCGACATTGGTTGCGTTCCTCAGTATCGTCATAAATCGTTCATTTGTGGATTCAGATTGTTATGTTTGACGTCGTGCGTCGCGTTTTGGAGCAAACGAAGTTGAAGCCAAAGAATATCGATGTTCTCATCGTCAACTGCTCGTTGTTTTCACCCACACCCTCTCTGTGTGCTATGATCATCAATGAGTTTAAGATGAGACAAGATATTTTGACTTATAACCTTTCCGGTATGGGCTGCTCGGCGGGATTAATCTCTATCGATCTCGCGAAGAATATTCTTGCTGGTCGCCCCAACACTAACGTTTTGGTCGTTTCCACGGAGATCATCACGCCCAACTTGTATTTGGGGAACGAGAGAAGCTTCTTGTTGCAAAACATTTTATTCCGATGTGGAGGTGCTGCCGTCGTTCTCTCGAACAAATGGACGGATGCTTTCCGTGCCAAGTTCAAGCTCTTGCACGTCGTGAGAACTCAATATGTGTCAGAAGACTCTGCTGGATGTGTCTACGAAACACAAGACGAGAATCTAGTGAGAGGTGTCCGTTTGTCGAAAGACCTCGTGAAAGTTGCTGGAAGAGCGATGGAGAAGAACTTCACGATGCTTGGCCCTTACGTCCTGCCTATTTCTGAGCAAGCGAAGACGGTATTCTGGATGATTGCGCGCGAGTTATTCAAGCGCTGCAACGGTCTGGGTATTAAGCTCCCGAAGATTAGCCCATACATCCCTGACTTCAAGAGAGGCATCGACTATTTCTGCATTCATGCTGGTAAGAGGTTTGCGATTCTTCCATCTGCATTGCCATTTTTTTCTGATTGAGTTGTTGGTATAGGAGGAAGAGGTGTGATTGATGGTATCGAGAAGAACCTTCAGTTGGCTCCCTACCATGTGGAAGCATCTCGACATACTCTGTATACCTATGGCAATACTTCGTCATCCTCGATTTGGTATGAAATGAAGTATACTTGCGAGCAGATGTCGTTGAGCCGCGGCCAGCGTGTACTCCAACTCGCTTTTGGTTCTGGATTCAAGTGCAACACTGCCGTTTGGCTGAGCTTACGTTCATACAACAAACCTCGCGACAGCAAGAGCAAACCCAAGAAGGAATAATTTGCGAGTCAGACTTGTTCTTGTTCCTCCCTTTCCTTTTGAAATGCGGGAAAAATTTCGAGATGCACTCGCACTCCACACAAATAGGCTAGGTGTATAATGATATAACAGGATAATAATTTAGTAGAAAAGTACAACAATGTTCTTTTGCCGCAAAGCCGTCTGTATATCTTAAGTTCCAAGTTGATTCGTTGCTCATTTGGAAAGAAGCATATGCCGTGAAGCATGTTGGATGATCTCCTCACCCCCAACATCATCAAGGCGAAATTGTTTGGTCTTTGTTACCAACTGACCCAGTAAATGTTAGGACTGGTTGGTGTAAATCCTCAAACCCACTCATCCACAAATTTTGGGGAGCAAAATATCTTGGCGGGTCAAGCTACCGAAAACGCGTTTTTGATCGCGTTCTGCCATGAAACCGCCCTCTGCGACGTTCAAACCAGGAGGACAGTTTCAACCTCTTGTGCGGAACGGAATTGAAAAATCGCCGCCAAACGCAACAAGTCCTCTTCAGCTGCCGGCGGGAATTCAATCGAGGTGTCAATTAAAATTGTTATCTTCTGGATATTTATTGACAAGCTTTATCTCCGAATCAAAGTTGACAGTGGACATCTTTCTGTACCAGCTATTGAAAAAATGATGTTCAGAATTCTTCTTGTTTTTGCTGCTCTTGCGTACATCTATGCTGCATGCCCTAACGGCTGCAATGGTCATGGTGCCTGTGGATCGAATGATCAGTGCACCTGCTATACCAGAATCGACGGAGAGCCTGCTTGGACCTTCGCTGATTGCTCGGGAAGAACCTGCCCCAAGTAAGCCAACCTGTTGGCTCAACAACTGGAGAATTACGATGAACATTATCAAATTTTCTTTTGTAGGGATGTTGCCTGGGTTGGTACTGTGGAAAATGCAAACGATGCGCACCCTGTGGTTGAATGCTCGAACAAGGGCATTTGCGACAGAAAGTCTGGTGAATGCCAGTGCTTCAGCAACTACGAAGGCATTGCCTGCGAGAGAACCACATGCCCCAACCGCTGCAGCGACGCTGGCGTCTGCTACACGCAAAGCCAGCTCGCTTCTGAGGCTGGACGCACTTACAACACGCCATGGGATGCTAGCAAGGAAGTTGGCTGCGTTTGCGATCTTGGACGAAGAGGCCCTGACTGTTCTTTAAGTAAGTTCCACTGTACTGCCCCGTCTAGTCTGTTGTCTATTCTTACGCTGCTCCGCTTTGTTTGTAGTTGAGTGCCCATCAGGAGCGGACGTAATGAATGGCTTCGGCAATGAAGCGGGACGAGACTGTTCCGGTCGAGGTCTTTGCGACTACTCGTCCGGACTGTGCTCGTGCTTCCATGGCTATTACGGTACACGCTGCGAGTACCAAACCGTACTCGGATAAAGTTTCTTTTTCTTGCAATTTACGATTCTAATGTAATATTTTATGATGTAATTTGCTAAGTATTTCAACATTTCAACTAGTTTGCAACAAGGGTGTAAATGTCGGGAATAAAGATCGCAATCCACTCAACCAATGGAACATCAAATATCAAATACAGACTTTGCACAGGTTTCGATTCGTGGAATGCTTCCTGAGTGGAACTTTGTGCGAAAGGTCCCGTCAGGTTGTCATCAGTTCACATGACTTAGTGCGAAGGAACACGGTCACGGTAGCTCGAAGACATAGCATCACAAACCGGGCCACTTCTTCTCCCCAACAAATGCGCAAGAGAAGCTGCTCAGGAACACCGAATAAAAAACCCGACTCTGTGAAGGATTCATAAACAAAATCACGACATAAAATTCAAAACTGCAAACTGGAGACATCAAAATGTTGAAATACTTGGGCAAGTTACATCATAAAGCAATACGTTAGAGTAACCGGTGTGTCGAGCTCATTAAAAAAGAAAGCCTTTAGCCGAGTACTGTTTGGTACTCGCAGCGTGTACCGTAATAGCCATGGAAGCACGAGCACAGTCCGGACGAGTAGTCGCAAAGACCTCGACCGGAACAGTCTCGTCCCGCTTCATTGCCGAAGCCATTCATTACGTCCGCTCCTGATGGGCACTCAACTACAAACAAAGCGGAGCAGCGTAAGAATAGACAACAGACTAGACGGGGCAGTACAGTGGAACTTACTTAAAGAACAGTCAGGGCCTCTTCGTCCAAGATCGCAAACGCAGCCAACTTCCTTGCTAGCATCCCATGGCGTGTTGTAAGTGCGTCCAGCCTCAGAAGCGAGCTGGCTTTGCGTGTAGCAGACGCCAGCGTCGCTGCAGCGGTTGGGGCATGTGGTTCTCTCGCAGGCAATGCCTTCGTAGTTGCTGAAGCACTGGCATTCACCAGACTTTCTGTCGCAAATGCCCTTGTTCGAGCATTCAACCACAGGGTGCGCATCGTTTGCATTTTCCACAGTACCAACCCAGGCAACATCCCTACAAAAGAAAATTTGATAATGTTCATCGTAATTCTCCAGTTGTTGAGCCAACAGGTTGGCTTACTTGGGGCAGGTTCTTCCCGAGCAATCAGCGAAGGTCCAAGCAGGCTCTCCGTCGATTCTGGTATAGCAGGTGCACTGATCATTCGATCCACAGGCACCATGACCATTGCAGCCGTTAGGGCATGCAGCATAGATGTACGCAAGAGCAGCAAAAACAAGAAGAATTCTGAACATCATTTTTTCAATAGCTGGTACAGAAAGATGTCCACTGTCAACTTTGATTCGGAGATAAAGCTTGTCAATAAATATCCAGAAGATAACAATTTTAATTGACACCTCGATTGAATTCCCGCCGGCAGCTGAAGAGGACTTGTTGCGTTTGGCGGCGATTTTTCAATTCCGTTCCGCACAAGAGGTTGAAACTGTCCTCGCCTGTTCAGTGAGTGCGGCAGAGGGCGGTTTCGCTGGGATACCGTCACAAAAACGCGTTTTCGGTAGCTTGACCCGCCAAGATTGTTGGGGAGGGTGGGGAGCTAGGTATTTGTGCTTCACTTAGAAATGCGTTTCATTTTCGTGGTTCATGCGATTCGAGACGCAACGGATGAAAAGACGAAGGACTTTGTTCGATAAGAAAGTATACCACATGCTGCTCACAGTTCATCGTTTTCTCTTCAAGGCCACCCTATAAGTTTCGCTTCAAATATTGTGGATTTGTGTCAACAGCCCCGTCTTTGTCGTCATGTCGAAAAACTATCGGGTTTGGAAGTGGAACGTGCTTGCGAATATTCGTCCGATTTTCTTTTTTCTCATACAACTTTATCTGTGTACGAGCTGGTTTCAAGTTCGGAGTTCAACAAAAAATGATCACGAGAATAATACGTTGATCGCATTCGATTCCAATCCTTTGAGCAATCTCGCGTTCATTTTATGCATCGTGCATGCCGTATTGGCATTGGTGACATTTATTCCCCGGGGAGTTGTATCGCTTGTGGCGCATTTCGATAGCCCTTCAAGTAAGCGCCTGTGTGAGTGGAGCGCTGTGTCTTCTGGATTCCTGTCCTTGGTGATTCTTTCGTCACAAAGAAAAGGAATAAACGGAAACGTGGGTGATTCTACGCTGACGTTCTTCTCCAGTATTCTGGTGAACATCGCCGCATTCAATCACATTGGAATTCCCGATCTATTCTTGATACTGGGAGAGTTGACCATGATTCCACTGTGGATTGTCTTCTTCATTTGGACCGTAAGTCTACCACGCAGGCACGCATGCCATTATCACCTTCGTTTTCGATCTCTAAACGGGCTTCTCTCGTGACTTTCTTTGCAGGCCGAAGAGGAGCGTAGCACTGCGGCTGTTTTGGCGGGAACATTCGTGCTCTGCATCATCATCATTTGTACCTGGCTGCAACAGCGCGATTATCGACGAGCGTTCGACGGTCAACAGGGCGTGTCGAAGATTGACGACGAGTTCTTGCGCAGTATCAACCATGCATTGAAGCTGGGCGACGATAAATTGCGCAACCAAACAGTGAATCTCAATCAATCGTCTCACGCTGATCAACGGTTGGTATTGGGCAACATCACCAGCATTCGCTATTGGTACTTGGCGATTTCTGCTGCGCTGTCTCCAAAAGAAGGTATCTCGACGAATCATTTGCCCTTTTGCATGGACTGTAGCTCATTGCTGTATACCATGTAGAGCTGGATGAAAAATACACCTCACTAACGTTCGTCCAGGTGGGTGACGATCGCCGTGTTCATCGCTTCGCCGACGTGTCACCATGGTCACTGTGTTGTTCCCGTTTTGTTTCTTGTGTAGATGTGTCGGGAGGTGTTTGCTGACTACGAGAAAGCGGTCGGAAACAGTGTCCCGATCTTCTTCGACACGACGCACATCGACTTAAAGATCACCGCGCGGTCGAATCTCTTCCAAACGTTGATCTTCGGCCTCTTGGAGTACAAGAATTACCGCGATCAACGTATCAGCCGCATTTGTCGTTTTTCCTGCGTCGACGATGACGGCAAAGACTGGAAATTGATCTTTGAGATTGTTAGTTTGCTGGGCAACGACGCGGATTATAAACGCGACGGTATTTTGCGTCGCAATTCGCGCAACAAGGCATCGAACTCGTTACACGGTTGGGCGGCGGGTCAAGCGGCGATCAAGAACGACATTTCATTGAAATATCCCCTGTCGTTGGAGAAAGAACCCGTCGCCAAATCGGACTTTGAATCGACGATCTCGGGCTCCATCTTGACCGTCATCGCCGAGAAGCTCTGGCAACATAAATTCGAACACTCCACCGACGAAACCGAAGAGTTTTTCGTCGAAAAAATCGAGATTTCGTTGCCCAACGACATCTGCACGGTCCAATCCGATTTAAATTCCTCTGCTGTCGGTGGTGGTGGATCAGCCGGAACGGGTGTATCTGCGGCCGAAATGAAGGACAACCACGACGTCAGCGCCACTGGCGGTGACGGTGCGGGCGCTAGCGGTTTTCCCGACAAAAAGACCGATTCCGTGGGCAACGATGGTGGCTCTTACGCCGTCGCAGCCGCGGCCAGCCCCGAAAGTCTTGCCCAATTGAACGTGGCGTTCCCCGCGTCCAAGTACCAACCGTGGATCATCATCACGCAGCGCATTCCCGAGTCGATCACTCGCATGGAGATTCGTTCGAAACTGAACAAGCTGCTGGTGCCTACGCAGCTTGTGTCGCTACAAAACATTCGCAACGTCCACCGCTTCGGTATCGTCTTGATCTCCGAGCAATTGCTGGGTAAATTGGCCCACGCGGCACGCGACGAGGCGGCGGACTACCCCGATCTGCTGTCAATTCGAGATCTGCGTGCGATGGCGCGTTATCTGATCGTTGTCTGTGACCACGACCACGAGAAAAGCGAATTGTCGCAGTCCTTTGGCATCGACGTCGACCGCACCATCAAGAGCAAAGCGACGCTCAACGAGCTCTTCGATTCGATTCTCGTAAGTGCGCACGCGTAGGATGGGCCCCCACTCTCTGTCTCGCTCACTGTGTTGATTCTGCTACAGCAAATGTACACCGAACTGCGGCAGGACTTTGATGCGCCTAAAAACGAAGGAACCGATCGCAGTGGACGACCCAATCGCAGCCCTGAAATGTCTCCGACACAAGCGGCGGCGGATGAACGTGCACGGGCGAGTCTCTGCACGAACGGGATGGATTCGACCGATCAACTTCTCGAATGCACCGTGCGCATTCGCCGTTGGCTGCAGAAGAAGACGATTCAAGAGAACGACCCCGAGGACGTCATCCTGCAGGACGCCATCACCAACATCAAGGGCCAAGCACGCGACTTGCAGAACGCTCCGCCGTGGTGGAACCCCGCGATTGATGCGGCCAACGCGTCGCACAACGGTAGCAAGAACAACCGCTGCGCTGCCGTGCTGCAGTCGATCGAAGACGTCCGTCGGAGGTTGCAAGCGGAGATCGCCATGGAGTTCCTGCCGAAGTTTGCGATGATTCAAGACATGCTGAACCAGCCCCCGCGGAGCATCGACTGGCACGAGTTGGGCACGAAGCTGCAAGATGTCCAGGCGCTGTACGTGTGGTACCTTCGTCTGCCGTCTCTTACGTGGATGACGAATGTGTGTGACTAACGAGGATGGTGTGTGTATGTAGGGCGACAAACAAGCGACTGGTGGCCTTGGTGATGTGGCTGCGCACGTTGGTGGTACGTTGACCGTTGAGTGTGCGCCAAACACTGCTGTGCGCTCCGCTCATAACCGTGTCGATGTGTGTGCGTGTACAGGAGGTGGTCAACATCTTCAGCAACAAATGGCAAGAGTTCCTCGCGACCAAATCGAGGCCCAACAAGCGCGAACCGTCGCGGGTCTTAGAAGACGTCGTGGAAGACTTGGAAGAGACCGAATCTGGATCCGGCAGCAGTAGCGGCAAGGAGAGTGGCCCTGGCCATGGCACTGGCAACGGTGGCGTCCATGCCGACGACTCTTTCCTCGACGAAGACGTGATGAGCTACACGCGTCAGATCTTCTCCACCGCGCAGTTGATTTTGCTCAATTACATCATGACGTGAGACGTGCCAACGGTCGCCCCGTCCGTCCTCCATCGTCCTCCATCGTCCTCCATCGTCTTCGTCGTCTTCGTTCTCTTTTCACCCCTCATCCGGTCCTGTGCACTGTACATGATATTCGTTGCTTCGTCCATTTTTCCTTTGTTTTTGTTTTGCACTTTCCCCCTCCTCGGCTGCAGCGGTAACGACTTAACACCAGTACCGTTGTCGCTCTCCGCCCCTCTGACTCTGGGCCGCCTGACAAAAGGAAAGGAAAGGAACGCCATCACGCACGACCGGCTGCAGACACCACCGACCCACGGCGCACGGCGTATCTGTGTGTGGCGCTACGCATGAGCAGCAGCAGCACCGGCACCGGCACCGCGGAGCCGTTGTCGCTCGTCCACTTCGCATCGTTCGCGGCACCCTGCCTCTATAGCGTCGCCTGAACACGGTGTAGATGCAGAGGAAGTGTAATTGAATTGCGCATACAGACGCTGTAATAACATGGTGATTACAGCAGAAGCGTGAAGGATAAATAAGAATGAGGGACGGAGTGGGAAGGAAGGAGGAGAAGGGGCGTGGTTATGACCAACGGACGACGGTCCTTTCCTGCGCAGGGGGGCACACAGCCCGCAGGGTTTAGTTGTACTTCGCGGCGAACTGCAGGGCCGCATCCATCGCCGCCTGGACACGTAGATCGACTGTCGATAGACTGGCATCCTTCGCGATCGAGCCACGCACGGTGATCGTCACCTCTAAGCCACCAGCGACGACCCCGTTCTCCACCGTCGGTACACACGCGTGTGCATTCGACACGATCTCACCCACATAGCGCGACGACGAATAACCCGCCCCCAATTTACTGAAAATTCTCCATCGCCCATCCGCCAAGGTGGCTGGGTTCTCCACCAGCAGCGATTGCATGGTCGACGACGACTGCAGGTAGATCGCCGTGTCGGCGGTCATGCCGCCCCACCGCTGACCCGGGAACAAGCCACTCGACTCGGCGCCGTATAGCAAATCCCGGACATCTGCCCATTCGACGCCTGGGAAGCGTAAGCTTTCTTCCATGTCCCGATGATGTACCAATCTCCGTGTCAATTCGACCGCCGTCAACGCCGAAATGCTGTTCGAGTATTTCACTGGCCAGGGGTCCTTGTCCGCTGCGCAACTGGTCGCCGTGCCCGGAGCACTGACGGTGAAGCCTAAATCACTTGGGGTCGCTTCTCCATAATTGCCACCAAGGGTTTGATCAGAGGGGACCTGCAACCATTCGTTGAGAACGACGCTGTTGATGCGGTCGCGCCAACCGAGATCGTGGAAGTACGACGACAACGAGTTCGACGAGTAGCCCGCCGTGCTGTCGTACGAACAAATCACCGTCGCCAAGTCACCTAATTGCGTATCTGGGCCATGTTTCCCATTGACAAAGCCTCCGCCAACGCCATACACACCGTGCGCACAGGACGTCTCGTTGGTACGCAAGTGCCCCGCGCCATTGGCCACCGCGAAGATCTTCGAACTGTCGAACACATCGCACGGTCAACAGAGAAAAACGACGAAATGCATCGCTGGGAAGAAGAAGCACATACCTTGACCAAGTCTCGAAAGGGTCGGACGCACTGCGTTCCCCCAGACAGAAGTATTTGTGGTAGAGGGCGACGTTTTGCGGTTGGCTGGCATCTGCCACTCGCTTCGTGAGGACCATGCACAGATTGATGGCGTTATCGTTGATATACGTGGATAAAGACGATGTATCGACCTTGATATCACCGTAAAGACCGCCTCGTTGATAGTCTGGTGGTGGTTTCGTGAGCGCCGGAATAGGGCAGGTCCAGTCACGGTCTACAGCGGACGGGAAAATTTTCGCACACTTCGCATCATCAAGATACTGAAGTCCATCGCCGCACCAATAATTGTAGTACCTGTACGCATCAAAATGAACTGTAATAAATGAATATGTCTCGATTTGACAACGGAGGCGGTCTCACCATGACGACGAATTCGCAGCCGGCGAGAAACTCGCTGTCGCTGTCACGGCGCCAACCACGAGAGCAACGATGAGAAAATACATCATAGTCTTCCTCTCTCTCTCTCTCTCTGTATGTAATATCTTTTGGAAGTGAACCATGACATGCTATTTATTCATGTAGTAGACCGCAGTCCGCGAAGAAGTGCAACAACAGGCAGCGGCGGGCAGCATGTACAATATAATACGCTATATTGAAGGACATAGTATACGATATTCTCGACCTGATATACATATGTATGTACAACAACTGTGCACGACGACGACGACGACGACGACGACGACGACGACGACGACGACGACGACGACAGGAGGCCAAGTGATTGAACCGTGAATGCTAATGGCAAATACAATACCAATGAACAAAGAGCTACATCGGTGTGGCATCCATCATCACAAGAATCACAAAAGGTATCGACTGTCAGCTTCGTGGAAGGACCGGCAGTCCATGGTTGTATAAAAGTGTGTGGTCAAGTGAAGCCATGGATTAAAGGCTTGTCGATGCTTCTACTCTCTGTTTACTCAGCTATCACCCACCCAATGCTCAGTGGCCAACGATTAGCATATCGCATCTCAAGAGTCAGAATGAGTACAAGATCAGCCGGATCAGACGCATCGTTCTTGTCGCTGAAGAGGCCCATTCTATCGTTCACAGAGGTCATCAACAAGTCGAAGTTCATCGTCTTTGCGGGTCGGGCGCGTTCTGAGGCGGAAGCCTTCTCATTTATTGCCACCCATCGGGACGACAAAGCAACACACAATTGTTGGGCATTTCGCCTGTCCCCAAACGTTTATCGCTTCTCAGACGACGGAGAGCCGGCCGGGACAGCTGGCAAACCCATTCTGACGGCGATCGACGCATCGAAGTTGAATGAAGTGGTCGTCATGGTCACGCGTCATTTTGGGGGCATCAAACTGGGCACCGGGGGTTTGATTCGCGCATATCAAGGTAGTGCCCGCAATGCCTTGCAAGCGGCGTTGGTCGATCCGGATGCGCACCTCAGTCGCTTTTCACCCACCGTGTGCCTCATCGTATCGGTGCCGATCAGAAGCGCCTCACTACCGTATCGATTTGCACAGCAGTATAGCGGCTCTATAAGTGAATACGAAGGAGCTCCGTTGATAGATGGTCGTGTGGATGGTGGTGCGGATGAGGACGCTGCGCTGTCGATGGCGTCGTTCAGTTGCACCGTCCCCGCGGAACACGCGGCGGCCTTTCAACTGTCGATGCAGAACGCATGCAAGGGCCAAGCCGTCTTCCACGACCTCACCATCGACAGCTAACTCGTAGACACACCATCAGTCATCATTTGTTGTTGTTGTTAATCGTTTTTACCAGTGTGTCGTGGGTGGGAAGGGGTGTGCAGTGAGCGGTTGGCTCGCCCGACGCGAGAGCGAGCCAACAGATTTTGAGAGAAACCAAAAGACCTTCGAAACAAAATCAAATGAAATCAAATCAGAGCGAAAACAAATCAAATGGTGCCAAAGCGAAGAAGCAACCGCAAATAAAACAAACTATAGAGCGAGCAACAAACAGGGAAACAAAACCGGTAGAGTAAACGCAAACAACGAAAGAGACAAAACAACTCGGAACAGCGGCTGTAGCAACGGGGACGGGCGGGGCAAGGTGAGGCACAAGATTGGGGGGCACATCGCTGAGAAGTCGCTCAGAAGTCTTCATTGTGATGGTTCACGGCGGGTAAACTGGTGCCACGGTCGTGATACAGACGCTTGATGAGTTCGCCTTGTTTCTTCACGTGCTTCGCCAGCTTCTCTTCGTGGTTCTTGACCCGCACCAGCTCCTCCACCACCATCGTGAATTTTTGACCCAAAAAGGCGACGGAGCGTTTCAGTTCCTCGTTGGCACGTGCGAGCTGTTCGATGGCCGCCGGTTGCTGAGACGCGTCCGCCGGGGCGGCAGCTTCCGTTGGACCTTCACTGGCCGCGATCGGTGCCTGCGATGCTGCGCGGCCATTCACAGCGCGGGACGGACGAGGGCCAGTCTCGGCGGTACGCGGTGCGTGTGGGGTGAAGCTGCTGTCGTCGACAGCTGGCGCAGCAGCGGTCGGAGCGGCATTGACGAGTTGCCGACCGGGCCGCCCAGCGCCGACCGGAGCGGTGCGCCGCCCGGCCTCGTCGGGCTGCTGAAGCACGGACACCTGCTGACGCAAACGATCGATTTCTGCGTCTTTACGACGCAAAAACTCGCGCAAGGCGGCCACATCGTTGCTGTTCAACGCCAGCGCCTGCTGCAACTGTTGGTCTGACGAGTCCTGCGGGAAGATCGCCACGACCGGCGGCTCCGACGTCTTTGTAGCGGCGGGCGCAGGCTGCGCACGTTGAGACGACGCCTTGTTGCCACTGGCACCGTGAGAGGACACAGGGGCAGCTTGCTGAGTGAGGAATCGGATGTTGGCCCAGGGGTGCAGCACGAGCATTTCGTTGCCGGTGACGGGCGACGGCTGCAGCAGTTTGATGTCGGCGGCGGCCTGTGACGGATACAGACGCAGAATGCGACCCGGCTGCCAGCCACTGATGGGGCGCTTGCCATCGAGTTCCTGCGTCTCGACGAGAGCGCCAATATCCAGCTCACCGATGTTGGTGGTCGTGGCAGCGCTCGCTACAACGGCGGGCTTCGGCTTCGCGGTGGCGGGTGGAGCCGCAACGGCGGCGGCCGGTGCCGGGGTACTCCTCGACAAAGCAGCTGCCGTGGCGGCGGCGGTGTTGGGTTTCGAGAAGCTGTCCATCTTCTGCACGCGGTCGGTGGGCACTTTCTTCTCGACGTCACCGTCGTCGTATACGATGTCGACGGTGAGTCCATGCGAGTGCAAGCGTTTCACGGTGCCAGCATAGTACTGGCCCTGGTTGCGGAAGTCGGCCATGACGCGGTCACCGACGGCGTATTCACCGGGTCCGGACGGTTTCTTGTCTTTGCGATGGTGATGATGTCGACCCTGCGACTTGTCAGCACCGTTGCGCTCTTGGCTCTCGGACAAACGAGACGCGTCAGTGGCGGCAGTCGATTCGGCGGGTTTGACCACCGGATCGACCGCGGGGCGGTTGCTGTTGATTGGGCGAATACGGTCGACTGGCACACCCAATTCCTTGTCGCCATCATCATACAGGACGTCCACTGTGCCATTGCCACGCTCTTTGATCAAACGACCAGGAAACCAGACGCCTTTGCCTTGGAAATTGGCCTCGATGCGGACGCTGTTCAGAGGGATGCCACGGTCCGTCGTCTTCTTGTCCGGCTTAGACGTCGCGGCAGTGGGCGCGGTCGTGGGACGCTGCTCGTCTGCATCAAGTTCCTGAGGCACCATGCGACCGGCGGATGGCGGCGGATCGTTACGAGACGGTGCCGTACGACTGCGACTGCCCTGCGCCGGAGCTTCAGCTTCGACCGGGCGCTCAGCAGGCAACGGCGTCGTACTGCGACTGTCTTGTCGCGCGGTTGACGATCCACTCACACTGGGCTCATCACCATGATGGCGATGGTGGCGGTGATGGTGACGATGCTTCTTCGCTCTGCCCGGCGCCGAGGTGGCCAGGTGCAGATCGCCAGCGATTTTCGTGGACAAAACCGGCCCCGGATGGTCGTCGTGGTCGTCGCCTCCGAAGTTACCCAGTTGGTCGTCGTCGTCATCGTCGTCATTTCGGTTCTTGTCAGGTTTAGTGTCCTGTTTCTTATGGTGGCTACGGTGGTGGCCCCGGTGATGGCGATGATGGTGACGGGAGGGCGAGGCATCGGTCGACGACGCGTTGTCACCGCCGCGTCCGTTGGACTCCGACGGGGTTGACGATGGCGTCACTCGGCGATTTTTCAACGGAGAGTCCGCAGCGGGATCCGTTGAACTTGAGGTCGCTGTAGTCGTGGACGCAGAGGACGCCGCATGGGCATTGGCCGATGCTGCGGCGCCGTCGCTGCCGGAGTCGTTCAACGGGCGCAACTTGGGCATGCGAAGCATATGCTGTGGAACGTTCTCTTCAAAGTCACCGTCTTTGTAGCGGACCGCATAACGACATTCGCCGTTGTCCAAGTGACGGATACGAGTTACGACGGCAGGGTACCAACGATTCTTCCCCTGGAAGTTGCCTTCAATCGCCGTTCCCACAGGATAGAGTGCCTCTTGTTGAACAACGGGGCCATCTCGAGGAGGATCCGCTTCCTTAGAATTGCCACTGTTGTTGCTGTGAATGCTTTTCCCAGGAATCAAGCGAACATATTCGACAGGAAGGAAGGTCTCGGCATCACCATCCTCGTAGAGAATATCGACGGTATTGCTACGCTTCGAGATACGAGTGATTGTACCAGTAAAATACTGTTTTCCACCGTGATATCGAGCCTCCACAATCATACCAAGACTGACATCGTCCACAGTGATGTCATCGAAGCCTGATGGATTGGCGAAGACGTCGACGCTCGCCTTGTTGCTCGTCGCACTGATCTGATCGACCGAGGCGTACAATCCTCGGACGTAGTTAGGGGGAATACGATTTTCACGTGCACGATCCGTGTAAACCACGTCATAGTAGCTGTCTGGATGCACTTTGGCAATGACGGCGTATCGCCAGATGTCTTTGCCCTCGCGGTTAGCTTCAACTTGATCACCGACTTTGTAGGCAGAAGGGGAAGCCTGTTCATCGTTTCTACCTCCATCAGCATTGATCGATCGAATCAAATCACGAGAGATGTCGAGCTCCTCTCCACCTTCATCAAAGGAGACGTCGTATAAACCCGTGGATTTATGGACAGCAACAATCTTGCCAACGCGATAACCGTTCGTTTTACGGTGGAAGGCCTCAACCTTCTCCCCCATTATGAACTTTCTTGGCGACTATTAACAGCAAAGTGTGAGTATGTGCCCAACAAAATGCACGTTGAATGATGACAATGGTTCACTTACATTGTTATCGCCAAATTGAGAGTTGTTGCTTCGATTCATGCCACCCTCTTGGATTTCAGATATAACAACCGATTTTCTGCAATGAAATCTAAGATCAAAGAATTTGACTATTCCATGGGTCAAAAGAAAGTGACGTGATCGTGAAGATTGTCCACCATTGTTGCATCAATCAAGCAACAAAGGGGGCAACAAAGATTGTTCTCACGACGGTGACAGGCGCAGGGCGCGTGTATAACTGACGAAAGTCCGTTGACCACTCGGTTCATGTACACTTTGTACCCATACATATTCACATAGTAATACATGCAGAGTCATTTAGTGTGTACATAAAGTGGAAGACGTCTGTTTTAACGGAAGATTGTTAAAAAGGAGGCTTACTTTGGTGGCGAGTACGATTGGGGGACAAACTAAACGTTGTATCTGTTGATTAGGAGAAACAAGGCCAAATTTGGCGTGGAATATCTCGAGGAATCCCAAGATGGCGCCCCGCCTCTGCGACGAGCCGACGACGTGACAGCGCTTCTCCACTTTTTGAGTTTGGGAGTGACCTTCTTTGCTTCTTCTCCAACTATTGATCGACTGCATTGATACTGACAAGCCCTATCATTTGTCAATCAATAATTTGAACACAAGGAACGCATTTATTTCACAGAAGACGTTGAACTTGTGTTGAGAAGAGCATAGTTTTATATTTTCGCCGAACTTTGTCTGTTGTTCCGTACGATTCTGTTTATCAGTCCTTGCTGCCGTCATTTGCTTCACAAATGGAATCGGCAGAAGCAGAGAAAACTGCTATTCTGGCAGAAATAGAGGAAATTGCAGGCTTAGGAAAAGATAAGCATGTAAGGAGCTTTTTTCATGGCGATTCCTCTCAAAACCGTCGTTGTGATGACGTCTGTGCACACCAGTTGAGATTCGGCACGTACCATGAAACCAGCTATGGCAGCAAAGTGGTTGCCTACAGTCGATTGTTTGGAATCGATTATCTATACCGACCATCTCTCAAGGTATTCACCGCTTTTGCTTGTCCTAATGTTGTGGACGGTGTAATTTGTGTTGCGGGTACGACAGGCGGACGCGGCGGCTGCTCCGAAAGTCTCCTTTGAGTACGACAAGGAAGAAGGAAATATCCAATATTTCTTTCAATTGATTGAGCACTTCGATGATGTCGACTGGTATGAATACGAAGAAGGCGAGTCCGATCTCTTGTCGTACCGCGACAAGCTCATGGGCTTGAAGTTGGAAGTGTCTCCCTTTGAAGAACTTCGTGAAAGCGTGAAGCGTCAAGGATACACATTGGCACAATCTTTAGATGCTATTCGCTTGGCCAAATCGTTTCAACGCATCGTTCGGCGCAAAGTCAGCCGCAAGGACAAGAAGAGAGAGCGTCGGGACAAGGATACGCCAGAAAATGAGCCATCATCCCACATCAAATTCAGACGTGACAAGGTCATTGAGTCGTTGCCGTTAGAACAAAAGCTATCACTAGAACGAATGACGATTCTGGTTGCGAAGTCGATCATCGACGGGGATTTGTCGAGTTTCTTGGGGGTGCTGTCCGTGCTGCTGGCGTTCATGCAAAACACGAACCATACCGCATCCGAATCGTTCCTGTTGCCCGTGGGAAACTTGTTATCGCTCTTGTTTGATCGTTCACCAGAACGCTTTGACAAGACGAAGAAGTTGGCGTCCAATCCGTTCTTGTTCTTCGCGAACAAGGTGGCGTCGTCGTCGCAGACCAAGGGCTTCACCGGCAGCGACTTGGCGCGTCATGAATTGCGCTTCGACGAAGTTGTACACGATGACATTCGTCGTTCACATTTCATCGGTACCAGTGATGCAGGATCTACGATCGGATCCACTCATGCGGATATTGGCACCGACACCGCCTCCATCATGGACGATGAAATGAACGAAGACGATATGCTCGCGCACGCGCTAGCACTGTCGGTTGGTGACGAGCTACCACCCAAATTGGACAGCGGAGTCGACGATCGTATGCATGCCGCCACACCGGACATCGCGTTGAACGAATCCGTGTTGGAATTTTCGGAATTGGTCAATTTCGAATCGGACATCAAGTCGCCATTCTCGGCCACGGCACCGTTCCGATGCAAAGAATTTATGACGCAACTGTACGGCCAGAATCCATCACAACGCATTGGCAGCAATTTGGTCTCGCTGCGTACGGTCTTTGTATCCATCATCGCGGCGTTGAATTTGTCCGTTGAGAAGAAAGTGGCCACCGATTCCACGAAAAGCTGCGCCTTCTGCGACGACTCTGGCGAGACGTTGAAGCACGGGCTGTCGATCCCCATCGTCTCGTCGGTAGAATCCATCAGTTGCCTCGAGTTCCTCGTGAATTCGATCAAAATGATGATTGTTGCGCACACCACGGACGATGTCACCAAGAACAGCGGTGCGAGCATCGTCGACAAGACGAAAGACTGGCACATGCACTTGTATCTCCTGTCGTGGTCGTTGCAGTCCATTTTGCGCCTGTCTTCTGAACTGCTCTCCAGAGCCTCGATGCGTGCCATGCATCAACAATCTCCCGGAACCGTTGGTGCGACCGCCCAAATCAAGCGGGCGGTGAGTCGCTTGCGCGACGACATCTCCGACATGATGAGTCTCACCAACGCTGTCGTCAAGCCACCGCAGTCAGTGTCGTTGGTGTCCTCACCGTTCAACCTCACGAAGTATCCAGAGACCTTTCCCGTGAACATCAAACTCGAGGATATCTCCAAATCCATGTTCGCTTCCTCGTCGGAGAGCAACACCATCGTTTTGGATTATCGCTTTTGCCAATGGAACATGCTCCACAACCTTCGCTTGGCTGCGATCGACGCCTATCTGTCTCTATTGCACATCAATACCGACCCTGCAGGACGACTGGAAGCACTGTATCAACTCGTTTCGACCACAACGACCGATTCAGAGCATTTGTTGCTCAATCAGTTGCACACCGTATTGTTGTGCGATTTGCAACATGCGCTGGGCAATGGCGACGTCATTTATCTCAAAGAGTACAATCTGTCGTGCCCCGAAGACTTGTACAGCAACTACTTCTTACAACGTATGTGCGTCGAAGTATTGAAGTCAGACGACTTGTTGGCGCCGTATTTCATGTCGTTGACCTCGGCCGATCGCATGTCGGGCGATGGTACGGGCTTCGATGTCGATGAGAAAAGTGCCCAGACGTTGCAGAAACTCATGAAAGCCATTCTCAGTCGCTTACACAATCGTGCCTTGAGCAGTAACTTCTACGGTACCACGCATGACAATGGGCGTAGTCGCTTGTGGGGTGAATTGGATTTCATTCGCTGTGCACAGAACTTTGTCTTCGATAAAATCGACCGCGAACTGGTCACCTATTGGGAACACAAGGGGCTGTTGTATCAAGAGTTCAAAGAAGACCCCAGCCATCCCAATCTGAGCTTTTCAGATGATATGAAAGTCGTGTCCCATATCGGCGCCAAGGCGTGGTGCTCCGTCGTCGCGACGACGGGTCTGGAGGCCGGTACGGGTGTCTACGAATGGACGATCAAGATCGACCATTGCAGTAAAGGTCACGTGTTTTTGGGCATTGCCACGAGCGATCTGGCCTGTGAGAAAGACGGATACATCGGCGTCGACAGGAACAGTTGGGGTTTGATTGGAACACGCTCGTTGTGGCACAACCGCACGAAGATTCGTGCCGATTATGGCAGCGGCTTTGGCTCTGGTTCCTTGGTGACAACGATTTACGACTCCGACAACCACACCGTGTCGTTCCGATGCGACGGACAAGAGTGGGGCGTCGCCTTTGAGAACGTCCCCAAGGTGAAAGTCTTCCCCGCGTTTAGTTTGCACGAGAAAGGCGATCAAATCTCCATGTTGCGTTGCATTCGACGGGAAACCTCGGTGGGAACGGCCGGCAAATCTACCCGTGGCAACTCGTTGGACATTCGCACGGATACCTGGCCCGGATTCTTTGCAGAGTACTGTCAGACCGTACTGGCGATGAGTGATCGCACGGTCGCAAGTTTGTACAACACCGGCGAGGAGCGTATCCTGCTCAGCCCCATCGTGACGACGCTGTCGGCGTCACTGATCGCGTATACGCAGTCGCCTCGTTTCAGTTACCTGGCGGATAGCCCCATCATCGTGAGCATTTTGCCGTATTTGACGGTCTTTTCGCGTCGTTTGGCGAATCTCAGCGAGAAATTGTCGGGCAAGAAGAGCGCCATCGGCGCCCGCGATGCGGATGAAGCGCATAGCGAAGAGCAGAGCATGTTCGGGCAGTGGAAAGTACGTCAGGTCGGGTCGACAACGTCACAGCAATGGCTGCTAGAGCCCTTGGTGATCACTACAGACGACGCCAACGACGACGGTGCCGACAACGACGTGTCATCGCCGACGCCGGTGCATCACGTCGTCGGCAAAGCGCTGTCGGATGGGCCAACGTCGGTGCTCTGTGGTGTCCAAGAGAAGTCGAAGTTTAAGCTGCAATACCGCGAGAAAGGCACCATCATGACGATCGAGGGTCGCTTGACGCTCTGTGGTCGCTATTTCTTCGCCAATCAAATCGATACGAGCACAGGCAAGTTGAGCCGTATGGAAGGTTTCATGTGCGTGTCGAACAGCCGACACAGCCCCGCGGCCGAGATTCAAACGCTGAAGAAGCTCACGTTGTTGACGTTTTCCTCTGGCAGTCTCTTGGCGGGGAAACTCGTGGGTGATTCGATTTCGTCGGATCGTTTCCGTGATTTGGAAGTGGACGATGCACCGGTCGATGAGATGCAAATGGTCCTCGCCGAGTCGTCCGAGAAGGCGACGACGGAGACCAACGACGACGCACCTGCTGCCACTGCCAAGGATTGGACCGATTCGGTCTTGTTCTCTGGTGGCATCGCGTTGTCGTCGCGTAATCTGGAAGCAGTGAACAAGTTCCTCGCGGCGTATCTGTCGAAGTACTGCCCCGTGGTCAAGGAATTGATCGTCAAGCGTCTGGTGGGTGAAGATGCCGTCGAATCGTCGACGAAAAGTGACGAATACATGGCCGCCTGGTTGGATTTCGTGTTGCCGATCAAAGCGGACGTCGGGGAAGACATCGCCGAGTTGAAATACTCACCAGAGGACCCCGAAGTCGGCACCGAAGAGGCTTTGTTCTATGCGGCGTTGTTGGAAGGCAAAGCCTTCGCCGCGTCATTGGACGAATATGTGTGTCTCTTCGCGGGTCAAGCAGCCGTCTTGAAACTGGGCGGCGCCATCATGAATCGCACGCGGAAGATGGTCATTGTGTCGCTGATTCAACACAGCGGATGCTATCGCGTCTGTGACGCCGAGATTCAGGCCCTGCAAAGCGGCGAGAAGACCCTGACCGATCGTCCCGCCATTGTCTTGTTGGAGATCTGGCGGGCAGCCATTCGTGTCATTGAGAACATCATTCGCATCAAACAAGAGACAGGCGACACGTACGAGAACATTTGTCGCGGTGTCTGTCGCAAGGCCGAGTTTATGGGTCAAATCGATCCCAGCAAGGCCTGCAGCAGCATTCACAACACGTTTATGTTCCTGGACAAGAGCCAAATCACCAACGATCGTTGGTACCTCGAATCGGGACTCAAGGTGCATTCGATTGTGTCGAAATTGATCGCCGAAGCGACGGATTTCTTTACGAATTCCACGACGAACATTGATTCCTTTGCGGCCAAGTTGATTGAACGCACCGCCGACTGCTTCTTGCGTATCGCGGGCTTCAAATCGTATTTGTATCTGCTGGGAAAACATGAAAAAGCCGACCACAACTTGTCCTCGTCGTCCAAGGTGCCGCTGTATACCTCCGGGGGCACTGGCTTGCACCATGAGTATCACACGATGGCCCTGTCCCACCTGCCCGTCTTCCGACAGAACGCCGTGGTGATGAATGCCCAGCAACATTATGGGTCTGGCTTGCGCGGCGTCTGTCAGAAGGCGAAGTCGACGTTGCAATATGCGTTCGAGCAGTTGTACGAGTTGATTACGCAGCATTTGACGAAGAGCACGTGGGCCAAGGACCGGGAGGGACAACTCGTCGCGTTGAAGGCCTGGAACATCGTCATCCAGCCCGACGATCATCTGCTGCTCAACCGAATGAATCTCTTCCGCACGCTGCATTCGGTTCTCGACGATGTCCGAGGCAGTATCTACGAACAAAGTCACGACGAGCGCGAACACGACGCGCCGTACGTGTTGCACCACGACCTGCGTCGTGATCAACTCGATTTCTTGACGAAAGCGCGTCGTGAGTTCTCCCTGACGCGTCACACGTCGTTGGCGCAGCTGATTCTCGACACGGTGCATTCGTTGGCGGCACAGATCGCGAGTGCCTCGGAGAACGTCGCCGACGATTTGGATCTGGGTGCGGCGCATTTGTTGCGTCGTACGAGTTCCGGACCTGATACGTTGTCACGCTCGCTGTTTGATTTGATGTTTGCGGAGTACCTCTCGTCGGTGAAGACGTTGATGTCTCAGACGATCAACGGCGGTCGTAGCTCTCCGACCGACGCCGCACGGTCACCGCTGCCATCGGACGACGATACACGACGTGGTAGTGCATCTTCTGTGGCGGCGATGACGGCGTTGATTGAAGGCGAAGACTATTTGTATCGCATTCTGAACCTGTTGAAGATGGTCGCGCAGTCGAAGAACTGTTTGAAACTGCTGCAGGGTGTCAAGTGGGTCACCTCCATCGTCAGTGCCGTTGGCTTTGGTACGTTGACGATTCAACGGCGCATTTTCCGGTTGCTACGGATCCTGTTGACCAGTGCCAACGTGAGCGAACTCTTCGTTTGCGTCCCGAATTTCTTCGACAGTCGCGCGATTTTGAAACTGGAATCGACCTCCGAGACCGACGAGTTCGTGGCGGCCTGTGCCCTGGACGAAGCGAATTCAATTGGGCTGTACCCGGGCCACGACGCGGACGGTGTGGTGTGCTTCCTGTTGGAGTGCGTCAGTCTGCTGGTGCCGGACATGTCTCGCGCGGAGCTCTTTGACACGTGGGCCGATGCGAAAGCGTTGCGTTCGGTGGTCGGCTACGAGTCGCTGTCGCTGTTACGCGTCTTGCTGGGCATCCCGGCGTGGCGCACCGTCATCTTCGACCGCTTCGCGCGGATTTTGAATGGCCCCGACGGTGCCGTGGAAGTGCAACAGGTGGCCCGCTCGGCCGTGTTTTACGTGCTCGGTGGCGCCTTTGACAAGCGCCGCGTCGGTGGCTTGATCACCGTGCGACCGTTCAGCCTCCTCGGCGCGAGTGACGCCAATCGCGGCAACGCGTTGGCCTTCAGCAAGGGCATCATCTTGTCGCTGGCCAGTGGCGCCTCCTCCGCCGAAGTCATCTTGGTGAACCAAGCGCTGCGCATTCAGCACAGCGACAACCACGGCGACACCGACGACGTGCGCTACGCGATCGACGTCGAAGTGCCGAAGAGTTCGCTCATTCGTTTCTTCAAAATCAACCTCTCCGATATGCTGCCGGTGCCCGACGTGCCGGTGCTCTCGTGCACCATCAGCGACTCGTTGATGCGAACGCTGCTGACGCACGTGCGGCCGCAGGTGACGTGGGCCAAGGACGTGACGGTGCCGTCGTCTCCATCGTCGTCGTCGAAGGTGACGACGATGGAGACGGTCAACGCGGTGTCGGCGTTGAAGCTGTTGGCGTTGGCGATGCAGAACGAAGGACATGCGCACGCATTGATCGCGTCGCATTTCGACGTGTTCGCCGATTTGTTGGCGGTCAGCGGAGCAGAGGCGGGCAGTTTGGGTCTCGCCTCGTTGGAAGCGACCGACAACGTTTTCGCGGAGCTGATCGCGCAGGTGACGCCGACGAAGTCGCGGCCCCCGAGCACGACGGAGAACATCGCCGACGAAGACGTCGACTCCGACAGCGGCAGCAACAACAACGGCAGCGGCAGTGGTAACAACAACGGCAACAGCAACGGCAGCAGCAACGGCAGCAGCAATGGCAGCAGCCGCGCGGCCAACAGTATCTTCGGCAGATTCGCCGCGTCTGCTCGGGCACGGGACAGCGAGCAGTCATCGTCTGCGCGACCCACGACGGCGTCGTCGTCGAACGGCGGCGGTAGTAGCAGTGGCAGTGGCAGTGGCGGTGGTAATCAAAACAGCGATGGGCGTGACTTGGCCGCGATGCTGTCTCCGTTTACGATGGCCTTCCGCGGTGTCGACCCGGCCGTCCAGGCGGCGGCGCTGAGTCAAATGATGGAGATCGGCCTGCCCCGCGAATGGTGCGAGTACTCGTTGCGTCGCTGCCACTACAACGTCGAATTGGCGATCAACATGTGCCTCGAACACGGCGACGAGATGCCGCAGCTCATCGCCCAAGAGGCGGAGCTGGAAGCACAACGACAGCGCATGCAGCAACAGCAGCGCGAGCAACAAACCCAACGCTTCGGTCGTCGTCAGGAGGCCACCGATCGCAGCGGTAGCGGTAGCGGCAGCGGTGGTGGCAACAATCGGAACGACCCCGCGGCGCTCTTGCGTCAATTGGCCGACATCGGTTTCCCGCCGTCGTTTGGTGCCCGTGCGCTCGAATCCGGCAGCGCGTCGCATTTGGATGCTGCGCTGGGCTGGCTCTTGTCCCGAGAGGACCTACCGGCGGCACCGAACCAGCGTCGCGACGAGACCTTCGAACCGCCCGAACACGACGACTCCGACAGCAACGACGGCGATGACCGTTCCACCGCGTCCAACCCCGCTGCTGCCCCCGTGACCACCACTGCTGCCACCGCCAACAACGCAGCCACCGCGGAGGCGAACGAGCCGTTGCCGATTGAGTTGGTCTCGGTGAACGGCTCTGTCGTGCTCAAACGGGATTTGACGTGCTCCACGCAGACGGGCGGCTTCCCCAGCGTGGGCTGTCGTCGGTACCCCGTCGCGACGGGTAAATGGTACTACGAGCTGACGGTGGTGACGGCGGGCTGCGTCCAGGTGGGCTGGGTGACGGAGGACTACCGCGGCGACGCCGACAACGGCCAGGGCGTGGGCGATGACCTCGACTCGTGGGCGTACGATGGGTGGCGGTGCTACATGTGGCACGTCGTGTCGGCGAAATGGGGCGCGCGGTGGAAAGCCGGCGACGTCATCGGCTGCGCCGTCGATTTAGACGCGCGCACGATGTCGTTCTACCTCAACGGCCACGGCGAAGAGATTGGCATGGGTCTCGCCGTCCACTTGGCGGCCGAGACACGCCCCCTGTCGGTCTTCCCCTGCGTCTCGTTCAACCGCAACGAAGTGGTGCGTTTCAACTTCGGTGCGACGGGTTTTGCGTCTCGTGTGCCCGAGGGCTACCAGCCGTATCACCTCGTCTTTCAAGCGGCGTCCTCGGCCGCGGTTCCACCACGCGCCCCGTCGTGGGCAATTCGCTGGGGCGAAACCCCCGCGGACGAGCCAACGAGTGCCGCCCCGCCGATGCACGTGTCGTTGCCCGCGGAGCGGTCCACGATCGCGAAGCTCTGGAAGCGCTACTTCCGCAGCGACGAGCAGAACATCGTCAGCAACGAGACGACCGACTTCTTCACCGGCGACGTCGACAAGCCCCGGCAAAGTAGCGGCAGCACTGGCGGGGACGCGGACGCATCGCTGCTGGCGGTGGCGAAGAAACTGCTCGTCCAGTACGCGCGGCTGATTGTGCTGCGCGCGTTGAAAGCGATTCCGAAGATGGGCGGCGCTCAAGGCACCGAGGCGGTGTCGACGCTGCTCGATCGTAGCGCAACGACGCACCCCGCGTTGATCGCGCAGCTGTTTCAGCAGTGGCATCTGGTGTCGCTCTTCTCCAACCGCACGAAGTCGTACCAGTTGCTGCACACGATGCAGTCGTGTACGGCCGTGGACATGGGCAATTTGGGCTCGGTCCTGTGCACCGGTGGCCAACCGGCGGTCTTCGAGCTGCAGCCGTCGATTCAACGTCTCATCGCCGCCAGCATGAGCCAGGGCAGCTTCGCCTTCGCCGAGGAGGCGATGAAATGCGTCGAGACGACCATCGAAGGTGCCGTCGCGTCGACAAAGACGTCCAACGTCCGTTGGACGACGGACATTGGTCAGCTGCCGGTGGTCGTACGCGACAAGTCGAAAGACGAAGCGCACTGGAAGCAATGCCCGTCGATGACCATCGCACGGGCCTTGACCGCCGTGTTGACGCCGCTGTGCTTGACGCAATTGAGCCACGTGAAAGAGCTACGCAGCGATGCACCCGCGGCGTTGCGGATGGTGCGTTTCCTGGAGCAACTGGTGGCCGCCTGGTGCCAGGCGTTGGCGTGCCCGGTGGAGGCGATCAGCCTCGTGGCGATCAAGACGCTGTCGTACGTCATGCAGGACATCATCGTCTTCCGCAAGGACAACGCGCTGGGCGGCCAAGCGTTGACGATTCGCCCCGCGTTGGTGACGTTGTTGCGTCGCACGTGTCTCGACGTGTTGGACAGCGAGCGACTGTCGCAGCCGGTGCTGTCCGAGTACAACAGCGCGTTGTTGGAGCTGACGGGCGCCGTGACGTTCATTCAAGAGTCGTTCGCCGCCGAAGACGCCGAGGCGGAGGCGCAGAAGCAGCAGCAGTTGCAGTCGCCGTTGGATGAACTCGACGAAGAAGCGAACAGCCCGTACGACAGTTGGGAAGTGCGCACGGGTCGTTTGTTGTCGTCGGAGAACGACTGGCAAGTCTGGACCGGCGACGTGCACTTTCCACCGGTGCCGCTGCCCGGAGCGACGTCGTATGCGCGTTGGAAAGAGCGTCAAGAGCTGCCGCCAGAACTGTTGCCCGGCTGCAAAGTGATGCAGATTGTGGCGAAGACCCCGAACCCGGCCGAGTCGCGTCTCCATCGGGAGATGCGCGATTGGGCCACGTCTCGCGACAACGGTGGCGACGAGGCGTCGCCGTTGTCACAGTTCCGCGCGTTTTTGGAGCGCGCACGTGGCGAGGACAGCAGCGATCGATCGGTGGACGCGAGTACCACCGCGGAGGAGCCACGGTTGGGCACCGTCGTCGAAGTGACGACGTGGCCGGGCACCAGCGACGCGGGCAACGCGCGGCGGATCAAATGGGACGACGACGAGTCCGTTGAAACGGTGCGTTGGGGCGCCGAAGACGCCTTTGACGTCGTCCATTGCAACGTCAACAGCAGCCAGAAGGTGACGCAGAAGTTCCCCAACCCGCCGACCGTCTGGCAGAAGCTGTCGCTCGCGGGGTTTGGCCGGGCCTATTCCAGCGGCGTCATCGTGCGCTGGCGCGAGATCTCGGGCTGCGCCTCGCAGCCGCTCGTCGCCGTCGTCGAGTGGCCAGAGTATTCCGCGTCGGTGTATTGCCGCGGAGAACGCCACGCGAACAACACGATCGAACTGGTCGAAGAGCGGCTGATCTACGGCTCGAACCACTCCGGTTGGGAGGCGCGTTTCGGCGCACCGCACTGGCGGCCGGGCACCCGGTACACATTGATCGCCACCGCGGCCGAGGGCGGCTGGGAAGGCACCGTCACATGCGACGTGGAGGTCGCCCGGCGATCGTTTGCCCTGCGGGGAACGATCAACGTGCAGAACCACGTGCTCTTCGCCTTCGAACCGGAGCTGCACGCGTCCAACGTCGTCGTCTCCACGGACGCGTCGTCGGTGTCGAAGCCGTCGGGTGGCGGTCAAGGCTGCGCGGTGGGTTCGGTGGGGTTCTCGTCGGGTGTGCACTACTGGGAGTTCAAGGTCGAGCAGGGCGACATCGGCTCGATCTTCGTCGGCGTCGTGGAGAAGCCCGAGGACGTGCGACAGTGGCGACTGACGCGTTGGCAGGGCTGGGGCATGGTCAACAACCGCTCGTCGTATCACACGGCGCAAATGGCCTTCGGAGAGCGTGTCAACGTCTACGGCGACCATTTCCAGAGCGGCGACGTCCTCGGGGTGGTGCTGGACCTCAATCGGGGCTCGTTGTCCTTCTTCCTCGACGGATTGAAGTATGGCGAGCATCTGCTCACTGATTTAGGCGTGGCGCATGAGCATTTGCACGTGGGGTCGACCCGGCTGAAGCCTCGCACGTTCTTCCCCATCGTCGGCCTCAGCAAACCGATGGACCGCGTCACCATCACGAAGCGTTGGCTGTCCATTCCGGGCTTCGACAGCGTCGAGGCGTTCAAGCTCTACGAGCGATCCTTCCAGCTGCTGTACTCGTGGAACTTGGAGCGCGCCAGTGCCCCGCTGCGTCAACATTTGTGGATCTACCGCGAGGGCTGGCGGCATTACAATCGCTGGCGCAAGAACGACGCGTACCGCTGCAAGATGCGCGTCAATGTCGGCACGATCTCGATCGCGTTGAACAAGACCCCGCGCGCCTGTGTCGAAGCCTCGTTGCGCCTGGGCCTCTCGCACCCGTTGCTCCACGGCGACCGCATCGTCTTCACGAAATCGGCGGGCAAACCACTCGACGCGAAAGAGGAAGCGATCATTCTCGGCAGCTACCGCGGTCTGTTGTGGTACAAACTGGAGGCCCACGACGTGACGACGGAGGAAGTCCTCGAGACGGGCGCCGTCGTCTGGTTCCTCGTGCCCAGCGACATCGAGGGCATGTCCCTCGTCAAGCGGGGCGTGCACAGTTCGCTGCCCTCGACGTGTTGGGAGACGGCGCTGTCTCGGCTGCCGGAGTTCCACGGTGGCTTCGTGCACGTGTTCCACGAGAACGGCGCGGTGATGCGCGATGGCATCGAGATCGACACGTCGGAGATCCTCACGACGGTGCCGATGAACGCGACGGTCTACGCGATCGAGCGACGCGTCAACTCGTCGAACATCCCGCGGTATTTGGTCTTCTACGGCGGCCAATGCGGCTGGATCTCCGAGCGGATGCGGGGCGGATCGGAGGAGACGATGGTCCGACGCGTGGCGGTGAACGATGCGTTGGCCAGGGCCCTGGGCCACGTCGAAGAGTTGCGCAGCCAGGTCGCTGCGCAGTGCAAGAACGTCTACGTGCTGAACCGCCTGTACCAGCCGGAGGTGGCCTCGCTCGACGACGCGTTGGGCCGCTGGGACGCACTGGTGGCGACGTTGTCCACTGCGACCGCAGCGGCCGCCGCCGGCGGAAGCGGCAGCGGCGGTGTGGCGGGTTCAGCGTCGCCAGCGACGGGGCCCGTGTCCTTCGACGAGTATCTGGCGCTGAGCTCGACGGTGGACGGGACGCACGCGTGGTCCGTCGAGGCGGACATGCAGCTGGCCGAGCTGCTCTCGAAGCTGGCGTTTCAGAAGAACAAGCACCCGATGAACCTGAGCATGCTGGACGTGCAGCGCGGCGTGCAGCTCGTGCGCGACCAACCGACGCACTTGCTCTGCGCCATCGCCGCCGACCGCATCGTCGCACGGGCGGCGATTCTCCGCGAGGCGAACCTGATCTTCTACCACACGTTGCCACTGATGACGTTGGAGACGCCCGAAGAGCGCACGTTGCTCGAGGTCTTCGGCACCGACTCGGTCATCGACGTCGTCGGCAGCGACCTGCCACCGCCTCCGACGCCCCAGCGGAGCACGTTGTCGCGGTTGCAGGATCTCTACCGCGAAGTCGGCGCCAACGCGGTCGACGCCAGCGATCTCTGGTCCTCGACGATCGGTCACACGCCGCGGGAGGTGCTCTGGAAGCCGGCCTCCCTCGCGAAACGGTGGCGCTCGCTGCGTCGCTTGCTCTTCACCCAGACGAAACAGGGTTTCTGGGAGTCGGTGCTGGACGCGACGACGACGCCGACGCCGTTGCCCGCCGACGAGTACGAAGACCCGCGCGAGATCAAAACGATCAAGATCAACCGCATCCAAGCGACGACGAGCAAGCTCTCGACGATCCACAGCGCCACCGAGCGGCTGAAGCAGTCGGTCTTCGGCCAGTTGCACAAGGAGCTGCGGTCGTGGTCGAACGCCGCGTTCCGCCGGTCGTACGTGGGCAAGGGCCACGGCGGGCAGAAACGCGCCTTCAAAGTGAAGTTTGTCGGGGAGGGCGTCAACGACTACGGCGGGCCGTACCGCGCGGTGTTCGAACAGGTCGTCGACGAGTTGTGCTGCGACTCGTTGGCGGTCGGGGGCACGCGACCCGTCGACCGGTGTCTGTTGCCACTGCTGATTCCGTCGATCAACCGCGTCTCGTCGGCGGGGTCGAACCAGGACAAGTTCCTGTTGATGAGTGCGGCGCCGCAGGGCTCGTCGCAGGACATCATGTCCTTCTTCGGCAAACTCATCGGCCTCAGCACGCGCCACCACTTCAACATGGCGCTCGACCTCTCCGCCCTCGTGTGGCGACCCCTCGTGCGGCTACCCGTCTCCCTCGCGCATTTGGAAACCGTCGACAACTTCGCCGCGCGGAACGTGCAGCAGGTGAGCGCGCTGGGTCTACGCCTCGAAGCCGACGCCGCGGCGGGTCGCGTCGCCGGCGACTTCGCCCCCGACGAGTGGACCGACCTCAGCTTCGTCGCGTTCCTCCCCGACGGCAGCCGCCTGCCGCTGATCCCCGGCGGCGAGAACATCGCCGTCAACGTGAGCAACTGGCGCGACTACGTGCAGCTGATGGAGCGCACGCGGCTCCAGGAGAGCGCGCCGATGTTCTCCGCGTTCCGCGAGGGCATCGCGTCCGTGTTGCCCGTGGAGCTCTTCCCGCTCTTCACCGCGAACGAGCTCGAACATTTGCTGTGCGGCAACCGCGTCGTGGACATCGACCTCATCCGGCGCTGCACCGAGTACGAAGACCTCGACCCCAACGCGCCGCTCGTGCAGCAGTTCTGGGAGGTGCTGCAGGAGATGACCGACGAGGACAAAACGTCGTTCTTGCGCTTCGTCTGGGCGCGCAGTCGGATGCCGTCGTCGGCGAAGGACCTGGCGATGCACTTCAAACTGCAGCGGCTGCAGGGCCTGTCGGCGCAGCAGACCGACAGCTACCTGCCGCACGCGCAGACGTGTTTCTTCTCGCTGGCGCTGCCGACGTACTCGTCGAAGGAGATTCTCCGCGACAAACTGCTCTACGCGATCAAGAACTCGCCCAACATGGACGCCGACGTGCGGCTGCACACCGCCGAGGGCTGGGGCGACTCGTAAGTGTCTCTCCCTTGCCCCGCCCCGCCCCGCCCCCTACGGCCCCACGGCCCCATGAGCCACGCTCCGGTCGCTGTTTCTTGTTCGTTTCTATGTTTCGCCGCCATTTTGTTTTTCCTTCGTCGTTGCACCGGTACCGCACCGGTGCCCTGTGCCGCCGCTCCCTCGCCACGCAGCTGTTTATTTTGTAGCGATCATCGTTTAGCGTAGCGTAACACACCAAATCTACACACTCAACACCGCTGGTGGCCCCTGCTGCAGCCGCACGGCACGGCACGACACGACACGACACGACACGACACGACACGACACGACACGACGCAGCGGCAGCGGCGATGTAGGCGACCCATCAGCGGCGATGGGACGCGCGCTACGTCGTCGTCGTCGTCGGCGGCGACCCCGACGCGGCGGAGCTGGCGTCGTAGGCGCCGTAACGCGTCACGAAGTCTTCGACGCTGCCGTCGTGTTGGGCCATGGCTCGTAGATACGCCGCCAAGGCACCGTCGTCTCGCAGTTCGCAGTCGTTGGCGGCGGCGTCCACGACCGCGTCGGTGACGAGGTACACCGTCTCCTGCGTCGCCTGCATCGTCTCGGACGCGGGGTGCTCCGCCGTCGCGGCGATGCTTTCGGTGACTGCCGACCACACCGTACACGCTTCGGTGATGTAGAACGGCCGAGGAATCAGCAACGAATACGGCGGGTTGTTGACGCACTTCTCGACGCTGTCGTCGACGATCACCTGCGCCACACACCACAACAGCCACAGCCAAAGCAGCAGCCACAGCCACAGTCATTCAGCAGCGCGAAAGCAGAGAGCAACGCCATACAATACATACCGTATTGACCGCGGAGTATTCAGAGTATTCCCGCCAGACGTTGTGCAGATTCTTCAAAAACGTGGGTTTGGTGCCGTCGGAGTGGTAAATGGGCTGGCAACGGTTCTGGAACCACGAAAACAGAAACGGCACCCGCAGGGCCGGGTCCGGGTGATTCGCTTGGAAGACCAGCCGCACCAGATCGCGACTGTTGGTGGATTTCTTCATCGAAGACCACACCGCCAGCGTGAAATGGCGACTCATTTCCAAGAGAAACGCGGCCACGTGCGGCCGCAGCGTGAACTGCGAGGTGAACGGTTTGCGGTCCAATAACACATGGTTCAAGTCGAAAATGAGCAGTTTTCGAGTGGATAATTCAACTCGCGGTCGTTTGTTGTCGCTTGGAGAGTGGGCGGTCGTCGCGTCGGCGTCGGCGTCGGCGTCGACGTCGGCGTCGGTGGCGGTGGCGGTGTTATCGGCGGTCGCGTTGCCCTCTTGTTGCTGTCGCAGCTTGCGCTTTTGCTTGTTCGACAGCTTTACCGGGTAATCTGCCTCAGATGGCGGCTGTTCGACGATGGCTTCGTCGCCGCCATCGCCTCTCTCCCGCTCGTGTTCTGCCATCACCTTCGTCGCTCTTCCCACAACCGCGTCTCACGTCTCCCTTACAGCTACTGCCTCCAAGATACCTACTTCAGACACCTCCCCTTTCGCCCAACCCACCTGTTGGTTCACCTTGTGCCGCTGTCTGTTCGTTGATTCATTCATCGTCGATGATGATCACCCACCGCTCAGCGCCCCCACCGCCGCCGCTGCTGCCGTCGTCGTCACCATGACGCACGTCGTCGTCATGTTGCTCTCTCTGCTGCTGGCCCCGCCGCTCGTCGGCGGCTTCGTCGAATCTGCTTCACCATCATTTAGTACTCTGCTATCTCTAGTAGAGATCAGATTTGAATCGTCAATCTCTCCCCCTCTGTGAGTATCTTGCCATCGACGTAGACCACCACCCGCCAATGTCGTGGTTTGCTCGGTTCTTCGCAGATGACGACGCCGCCTTCGCGACGTTGTCGACGATGATCACCAGTTTCGCCAACTTCACCGTGCAGTACAACTTCTCGTGTGTGTCACTGGCCTTGATTATGATGTCCCAAGGTAATTGCACGAGTGACGATGGTAACTGCGCCACTGGCGAGCAAGCGGCGTGGGTGGAAGGCGCATCAGAGGCGGGTATCTTCGTGGGCGCCGTCATCGGCGAGATTTGCTTCGGGTATCTTGGCGATTATTTCGGTCGTAGCGAAGCTATGATCCTCGCCATGTCCTTGGCCTTTGTAAGCATCTTCATCAGCTCGTTTTTGTCGTTGGGTGGCCCGGACGCCGTCTACGCGATCATCATTCTCTTTCGCTTCGTCGCGGGTATCGGGCTCGGTGGCATGTTCCCGTTGGCCGCCACGAAGGCGTCGGAGGATGGTTCTCATCACGCAGGCAAAGTCAACTCGCAAGCGTCGTCGTTCTCGTTCTTCTGGCAGCTCCCCGCGCTGCTGCTGCCGTATATTCTCGGCATCATCGCCGTCGACTCACCACTGGGCGCCAATGCGCGATGGCGACTGATTTTGGGTTTTGGGCTCATTCCATGCTTCTTTACACTCGTGGGTCTGTTTCTGGAACGTCCTTTGCTGGCCAAGCGCGCTCAACGACGAGCAGCCGAGGCGTCATCGACGGTGATCGCGATGCACAGCCGCACGGCATCGAACGGAGCCACAACGGCTCCCGCGGATGACGTTGTCGTGGGTCACGAGACCACGAAACGCTCATCTACCGCGTCTGTCTTCGCGTCACCCTTTGCGAGCCACAGCGAGTTGACGGTGGCTCAAGTGGTGCACTTGTTGCGCACACAGCCGACGCTGCGACGCAATTTGTTGGCGGCGGGGGGCTCATGGTTCCTCTACGACGTGGTGGTATACGGCCTGGGCCTGTTGTCCACGTACACCATCGCCGCGATCACGGACGACGACGGGAATATCTCCTCGTCGAAGAGCATTCGCAGCTTGTGCACGGACCAGCTCATCGCGTTGAGCGCGATCATCCCCGCGACGATGCTGTCGATCTACCTCGTCCCCGTGATGGGTCTACGCAACTTGCAAATGTTGGGTTTCCTCGTCCAGGGTCTGTCCTGTCTGATGATTGCCGCGACCTTCACGTCGCTCAATCACGCGTACCCCAAAGTGCTGTTCGGGCTCTACGTCATCGTCTACGCGACGCTGAACTTTGGCTCGGGCATCACGACGTTCGCCTTGCCGGCGGCTTTGTTCCCGAAGGAGATTCGCACGACATTCAACGGTCTTGCAGCGGCCATGGGCAAGGTCGGCGCGGTCGTGAGCACGTTTTCGTTTTATTTGATCGCCGAATCGGCGGGATTCCCCGCGTTGCTGGGCATCTGCGCAGGCATCGCGCTCTTCGCGGTGTGGTTTACGTGGGCACTCGTCGACCCCACACAGTTACTGTCCGAAGACACGGACGCCAGCGATGCGACGACTGGCAGCACGAGTGCCACTGGTGCCGGTGCCATTGACGACGCGACGACGTCAACGACGACGCAGAACGCGTTGCATGCGCAGCGGCTCGTTTGATGCGTCTGTCGCGTTTCGTATTGTGCGTGCATCCATTGTTGTCGTTCTCTGTGGTGTTATAGTGTCGATGCGATCGTAGGCCACCGTCGTTGTGCTTCATTCGACACCGCTGGCGGCTGTCATCCCCCCCCCCTCGGTGGTGCCGTCGTCGTCACGTTATTCGTTTCGTTCTCCCGTTGAAGAGAGAGAGCCCCTTCCTATTTTTCCTCCTACAGTTGTAAGTATCCCCAACTGATGAAGACAATCGTCAACAAACGTAGCCAGTATGAGTAGACAAGAGAAGGAGAGACTGGCGGGGGCGGCGGGGGTGAGGTCGCACCCCTCTGCCAACACGCGCGCCAAATCTGAAACGGTTCTCGTGCCGTTTGAACTGCGCCGCTGCCGCTGGGCGGTCGGTTGAGACGCCGTCGATATCGACATCGATGATAACGATAACGACAATCATACTTCAGACGGTGGATTTATGGGGCACTAGATTACTCAACTGCAACTATAGAGTGCCGTCGACGTGGAATTATTACCGGGGAGAAATAAAAGCACAAACTCTTTCCTGATCAAAGTTTTTGAGTGCTTAGAACCGATCAAAGTTGCGGATACAACCATCAGAGTTGATCATGTTGCAAGTGATTGTAGGGGCATTGGTCGTGTTGACCTTTGCGACCATCTCCGAGAGTTTCTCCGTTTGGCCTGGACAATCTGTGTGGAAATCTGCCTCCACCGCTCGATCGTTATCGCCCTCCACCACTAATCAAGTTCTGCAGTCCCCGAAAAGCATCGCCGACCCAATTCGTGCCGTGGCCTATGACCCTCAGTACAATTCGGACATCTCCGCCCTTCATCTTTCTTCGAAACAACAACAAGAGTATCGTGATAGCCTAAAGCGTCATTTATTCGCGGTGTGCGCGAGTTGCGACCGAGGCTTCACGGCGGTACCGGTCGATCGCCTCGAAGTCAACCGCCTGGTCAAGCAGTTGCAGCAGCTTAATCCTCTCGCCAATACCACGAAGAACTTTGCCCCACGTATTTACTCCAACGAAGAGGAAACCCCATTGGAAGGCACGTGGAAGATGATTTATACGTCCGCGTACGACGTCTGCGCCTTGGCCACCAATCCGTTGACCATCGTGCAGGGTGTGTATCAAGTGATCGCCCGCGATGGCTGCGGGGTCAACGTCATCGACATTGCACCTCGTCCCCAAGCGTTACTTCCACCGAGTCTGATTGGAGAAGGGACCACCCTGCGTTTGAAAGTGCACGTTCGTGCGGATGCGGAGAGTGACACCCGTGTGGGGTTCTCGTATCATCGCATTGAAGCGAAACCCCTGAAATTCTTCAATTTCGATGCAGATTTGGTGCCTTCTGTCAGCGCGCGTTTGCCGAAGTTTGTCTTGAAGAACATTGTGACCGAATTGCGAAAGTGGCGGCTGTTCAAGACACTCGACGAGCACAGCGAAAGTGGCGAGGAACTGCCGCCCACCAAGGAGCCACCCAGATCTCGTCACGCGAACCATATCGATATTGTCTATTTGGACGGAGACACCTTGATTGTGAAGCAAGACGGCGGACAGTACTTCATCAGTGTCCGCAGTACCGAGCCTGCGCACCACTCGTTTTAGACCTGCTTCGCCTCGTCCAGTGTAATTTTTCAACCCGTATCTATGTGTACACCATTAGTCTTCTCTTTTTTATTTGTTGCCGTAATCCTATCTATCAACGGTGCTGTAATTTATTTCAAGTTAAAGGTTTCTTTCTCTGTCATCGTTGTCACTATCAACCAAACATCGCGTGGATGAGCAGCAATTTTCTTTGATCTACTACCGACAGAGTCTCGATGGGCCAACAAACGCGGGAACTACAGTGCAGTGTATGAACATGCGTATGCATGTATGTTGGGGGGGGGGGGGGCAGGAGGGGGTCCGCACCGCGTATGTCTATGTGTGTGTGTGGTCCCCGACAACTGAAACGTCTCAGACAGCAGCCCACCGACAGACGGCGAACCGTGGCACACCCCACACCCGCACCTGCATCACATCCCCCATTGAGAGCGACCGCCGCGGTCGTTGTCATCCTTTTTCATGGGCCATGGATCCACAACGGAACACCAACGACGAAAAGTGAAATGACATCATATGTATCCAAACGTGTCCTAGAGGATGATGGCCAAGAATGTGGAGATGCGACATTGAAGAAGCCTCGATTTTCCAGCGACAAAATGGATAAAGGTGTCGATTGTTCTCAAAGTGATTCTCGGAAGGAAGTTCAGCCGCTGGACGACATAATGGGCACGGCTCCTTCAACCTTACCCATGGAGTTGACTGCCATCCCCGCACACCATCAAAGCGCAGGAGACGAGAAAGACGCAGAAATTGAGTGGCTCAGAGAGCGACTCAGAGAGCAAGTCGCAGAATTAGCCGCGAAAGACGCAGAAATAGAGCAGCGCAGAGAGCGAATCAAAGAGCAACGAAAAAAGATTGCTAGAGTGATGTTTTGTCGGGACTTGAAGGTTACTCCATTGCAATCGTTAGAGGATCTGATGCAACGCATCGAGGCGCTTGAGCTACCGCCCATGGACGACGTCAGTTCGGCAGAGGAACCTGTGGACATCAAGGCCGCTGCTGCATCTAGCATGAGCGCTTCCGTTCGCAATGATAAGCGCTTGGACATGTCGAACTTCAGTTACCTGTGGCTAACGAAGGAACAAACGCTACAAAGTCCGTATTTGCAGATGGAGATTGTCGACTCCGCTCTCGACGATGTGCTGGCGTCCCATTTCTTCGATTCCGACCCGATGCAGTACACCACGTTTGTGGCGAGCCATGGGTTTATCTTGCAACGGCTTCGGGCAGTGCTTTGGTACTACTTGCACGATATGGGCATATATGGGATGCTGGAAGAGCGTGAGCACATGACGCCCATTGCTTGCGTGTTTGTGAAGTCTCTGATTGATCAATTGCCCGAGTGCCGTCTGAATCTCACAGCACGAGTGGCGATTCCTGGCGATTTCCTGCTTAGTGCCGACTACGCGGCGGACGATGACAACCTGATCGTTGCTTCGGACAAGTTGACGGACAAGTTGATGTTTCAGACGAAGATGTTTGACAAGACGACAGGAAGCGACGGGGAGCACTTGATCAACGGCGATACAGACCTCGTGATCACGGATGCTTCCGATCATTCCTCGTTCCGCGCGATCATCGAATTAAAGTTGCAGGGAAAGGTGTTGCAACCATCTGCAGTGCAGACGCGAGCACGTGGGCAAGTCTTTGCCGAGATGCTTGGCCTGAAATGCCGCCATCCACAGCGGCCGCTGCATGTGGGTATGTTGACGGATCTGTTTTCGCTGTATGTGCTGTTGTCGACGTCAGCACCACCAACGGACGGCAGCCAGACTGCCGCTGGCGCTACCGATGTCGCCACTGCCACTGCCACTGCAGTCGCTATCGTCACCGAAACGGTCCCTGTCACGGCTACGGGAACATCTACGGCGACGGGGACGCCGACGGCTACGGGTATGGCTACAGCGACGGCTGCTGCTTGTATGTCGGTCGATCAGCTACCCGAGTCGTCGCCCGTGTTCATATCGCAAACGCGGGCACCGTTACCTGCAGATCTCTACGTGAAGTATCTGCTGTTCGCTCTGTACTGTGTGGACACGAAGAGCTTTCCTCCGGAGACGCTTGTCCGTCCACAGCTGTCATCACCTGCGGTGTCTGTGGCGGACACCGGAGGCAACGAGGGACCAACTGGCGCGGGAGCAGCCAACGCAGGAGGAGGCTCGTCGGTCGGCCATCCGGGCAAAGGCAGCAGCGATTCTCATGAGGACGACGCGGGTGACCATCAAGAGCCGTCTCCGGTCATGTCGTCATCGTCGCCCTACGCATGTCTGAGTGCGCTGCCCGTGGTCCCCTTCTACGGTCCATGTCCCAACGAGATCCGGTTCGACATTGACCCGGAGGAGGAATACGAGGCGATGGTGGAAGATGCTCTGTATTTTCGCCGCTTCAACGCAACAATCCACGGTGAACTAGCTTACTTGTCAGGTGACGCGCTGAAGCTGCACCAGGCGCGATTCGAACAGGTGTAGACAGCGGTCGTATCCGACAGCGGCGGAAACACGTCCATCGACGGTTGCGGTCGACTCGCGGTCATCATATGGCGCGGATTCGTCTTGAATACGGCGATCGCAGCAGTGAGCCGAGTACGTTGTACGTGGCGCGTTGTGGTTGTCGTCCAATGGTTTTCTGGAAAGATGAGGCACCGGTAGGTGGTGGGACAGGTGAACAGGCAGAGCACATGTAGTGTGGTCGTTGTACATGAGTCGATACACTAAGTTGTAAAGCCAGCGAAATAGCACATGGTCGTCTTCGAATAGGCACGCTGCTATATCAAAGAGAAGTATAGCATTGCTACTGTACAATACACACGATGCATGGCTGGATGGTGACAGGGAAATGGGTATCGCGTGATCGATACACGGCCGGTCGCGTTGGGTTCGTTCGGACGTACCACGAAACAAAGAAGACGGAGAAAGAAACGTTGAACTTGGAATATATTGCAGCACCGTTGATAGATAGGACAAATAAAACTCTTTGTATTTGTATTTGCCGGTACTCCGACCGTCGTTGCAGTCCAAAGGCAACTGCGGTCCTTCTGCTCAGCGCATAGCGATAGAAGAACATATATACAGCACACTATCACTGTCGTACCGACAGAAGTCTCGATGGGTCTACAGACATACAAACGCGGGAACTATACAGTGTACCCTACCTATACTGTATGCACGGAGGGCACAGCAGCAGGAGATGATCCGCACCGCGGGAAACTGAAACGTCAGCCCACGGACGGACGGACGGACGGACGGACGGCGAGCCGTGGCACAGCGCACAGCCGCACATCGCACTCCCCGCACCCACGACCGGCGAACCGTCCAGGAACCGTCAGTGTCATACCTTTCTCATGGGAATTTGACAGAATTCACTAACGATTTCCAGTCAAAGGTGGATAAAGACTTGAATATGACCCGAGATCCTTGTTGGCTGATGTCATTGGACAGGTTCGAGAATGATTCACAATGGAATACCAACGGCGAAAGTGAAATGACATTAAATGTATCCAAATGTGTCCGAGAAGCCTCGCTTTTCAAGTGACGAAATGGATAAAGGTGTCGATTGTTCCCACAGCGATTCTCGTGGTCAGGAAGTTCAGCCGCTGGACGTCATAATGGGCACGGCTCCTTCAACCCTACCCATGGAGACCACAGCCATGGTTCCAACTTTCCGTGTAACGTCGAGGAATGATCTGCAGCATCCGCGATCACAAGGTCTGTGTGCTTGCTGACCACATTGTCCCCGAACTGTTTCTTTTTGCTGACAAACAGCTTCGTTGCAAACGTCAACTTGTCCGTTCCCTCCGTTGCGGTGTCTGCACTCAGCGGGCAAGTTGACGTTTCAGACGAAGATGTTTGAAACCAAGAAGAAACAATTCGGGGACCATGTTATCAACAGGTTTGCGGACCTCGTGATCACGGATGCTTCCGATCATTCCTCGTTCCGCGCGATCATCGAGTTAAAGTTACACGGACGCGAGCACGTGGGTGGGCAAGTCTTTGTCGGGATGCTCGGCCTGAAATGCCGCCATACTCAGCGGCCGCTGTATGTGGGTGTGTTGACCGATCTATTTTCGCCTGTGTGCTATTGGCGACCTCCACAACACCGTCCGTTGGTGGTGCTGACGTCGACAACAGCACATACAGCGAAAACAGGTCCGTTAAGACGCCCACATACAGCGGCCGCTGTGGATGGCGGCATTTCAGGCCAAGCAAATCGGCAAAGACTTGCCCACGTGCTCGCTTCTGTACTGCAGATGGTTGCAACACTTTTCCCTGTCGACCTCCACAACATCTACGGACAGCAACCACTCTGCCGCTGGCGCTACCGATGTCACCGATGCCACCGATGCCACTGCCACTGCAGTCGCTATCGTCACCGAAACGGTCCCTGTCACTGCTACGGGAACATCTACTGCGACGGCTATAGCTATTGGTATGGGTATGGCTACGGGTACGGGTATGGCTACAGCGACGGCTGCTGCTTGTATATCGATTGATCAGCTGCCGCGATCGACGGTCGCGGTCGCCTCGCGGTCGTCATATGACGCGCACTCGTCTTGAATGCGGCGATGGTGGCAGTGAGCCGCGTATGTTGACGTCCTACTGTGGTCAGTTGTAAAGTCAGCGAAATAGCACATTGTCGTCTGCGAATAGGTACGCTGCTGTCATGGTTTGCGACAGTGATAGTGTACCGAACATATGTTCTTCTATCGCTATGCGCTGAGCGAGATGTCGTAGAACTGCAACACGAGACGAATATCACGGCACAAACGCACAGTTAACGGTATGGAGCTGTAGTACTGGATCCTTACTCCTCCTGGGCAATTATTCGTTATGGTACTGGATACGCTTAGCTTACGTTTGTTACGCACTGCCACACCCCTTACAAACGGGTACCCGATGGTTTCTGAAGGGAACGTCCTGCAGAGCTTCCGCCCGTCAGAGCGCGTGCGTCCGTCCTGCGGCGATTGCGGCTCCACCGCCGCCGCTGCGCCGCCGCTGCCGCTGCCGCTGCGCCGCTGGTGCATCATCATCATTGATCATCTGACTGAATCTTGCAGTAGGATCGACGCATACTTCTTCACGAAGGTGGGGAAGGGTTGATTTATACACCGCAAAGCCAAGGTTTAGTCACCGCAAAGCAAGAGGATGTGGACGGTCAGTGTCGTCGTCACGGTGGTCGTGTTGCTCTTGGGACTGACCACCCCAACGGTGGACAGCTACCGGGTGCAACCACGACTGTCGATGGTGGGGCGCACCATGCACGTGAAGGTGTTGTCTCCCTCCTCGTCGTCGCCAAGGACAGCGTCGTTGGCTCTTCCCATTGCGAAGCCATCGACTGCGCTGTCCAGCCACCACCTGAGCCATGCCGCAGCTGGTTCCGATTCTACGGCGATTATCAATCGTGCTGCATTGAAAGCCATCGGCAAACTCCTGAGTACGTGTGGTATTGGTGTCTGGGCGGGCAAGGTGGGCATTTTGGATCAGGCGGCGCTGTCGGTGCTGTCGAAACTCATCTTCAACATCTTCCAGCCCTGTTTACTCTTCGTCAACGTCGCCAGAACCGTGGCCAATTTGTCCGGGTCTGCTGCCAAAAGTGGTAGCGCAGAGGCGATTTATATGCTACCGATTGCGGCCGCGCTGCAGGTCGTCGTCGGCTACGTCGTCGGCAAACTGTTGTCGTTTTTCATCTACCGCAACGATCCCGACAACGACGAAGCGAAAGAATTGATGGCCTGTACGACCTTTGCCAATTCCGGTCCGTTGCCCCTGGTTTTCACCGAGGGTTTGTTCCATACGAGTGCCGATCACACGTTGGTCGGTCGCAGTGCCGCGTACATTTCGCTGTATCTGTTGGGCTGGTCGCCGTTGTTTTGGATTCTGGGGCCGGCGATTCTACAGCAACGCAATGGCCAGCACAAGAAAGACCCCGCCCAAGCGCGAAAGGAGTTGCTCAGTCGCATTTTCTCGCCGCCCGTGGTGGCCTCGTTGCTGGGCATGGCCGTGGGCTTCGTGCCCTTCTTACGCAATCTCGTCGTCCACGCGGATTCACCGTTGTCGGTGGTCTATGAGGCGATGCGTACGTTGGGTTCGGCGTATTTGCCGTCGGTGTTGATGGTGCTGGCGGGTTCGTTGTCTCCTCCCGCTGCCCCTGCGGCTGCGACTGCGACTGCTGCCCCTGCGGCTGCGACTGCTGCCCCTGCGGCGACGGCGACGGCGACGGAGAAGAAAGTCGATTGGCAGTTTGTGATGAAGGTGGGCTCGGTGTATCTGTCGCGGTTCTTGCTGATGCCGGCGATCGGCTTCGGCGCGTTGAAGTTCCTCGCGAAGACGTCGCCGGCGATGGCGACGCTCTTCGCGAAGGATCGGCTCTTGCTCTTCGTCCTGCTGCTGGAGACGTGCATGCCGAGTGCGCAGAACACGACGGTGATTCTGCAGCTGCAGGGCAACAAAGCCGGCGCCACGAAGCTGGCGCGCACGCTGATGATGATCTACGTGCTGGGCGTGCCCGCCATCACCTTCTGGCTCGTGCAGATCCTCCAGCTCACCAAGCTCGCCTCCGCCTAGTAGGGCCGCCACTATTGGCCGTGCCCAACCAACCAACACACACACTAAACGCTCAACAGCTCAACAGCGAAAGGCGCCGGCCGCGGTGAGACCGTCGCTCTGTAACAGACACACGCTTTCTTATTGGGCCAGTTACGTGTAGAGGGATATGGTACATAGGCGGATCTAGGGCTCCAAGAAGGTACCCGGTGCGGTGCCGTCCGTCGGTTCTGCGGCACCGTCGCTAACCGTCGCTACGCAACGTTACGCGTCGTTAACCGTCGTTACGCGTCGGTGTAGAGCATCGGCGCGACGCCGTAGACGATCCGCGCGGCGGCGATCCACTTCTTCAGGCGCTGCGGCGGCGCGTGGCCGTGCGTCGTCTCTGGCGCCGCCGCCGTCGCTGTCGCTGTCGCCGCTGTCGCGTCGGCCGGGTGCAGCAGCGGACTGGCGAAGGCCACGGGCAGCTTCTGCCGCTTCGCCACGGGCGCGGCCCAGTCGCGACACAGCCGCGTCAAGACACGCTGCTGACTGCGCAGCGGCGTCGACCACTGCGACACGCCCAGCGACGACACGCCGCCGAGCGACAGCAGCGCCGTCGTCAGCACCGACGCCGCCTCCGCGTCGACGTCGCGCGGCGACTTGAGCACGTCCGCCGAGTTCTGCCGCCGAAACGACGCGTCGTTGTGGCTGCGGTCGAGCAGCACGACGAGGCGCAGCCGCTCGAGGTTCAGCGTCGCCAGGTCGCTCGGCGCCAGCATCGCTCCGAAGCGGCCGAGCGCGCAGACCAACAGCGACACGTGACGCGGCGCCGCCCCCGCCGCTCCGGCGGCCGCTCCGGTGGCGGCGGCGTGTTGCAGCGACGCGGCGTCGAGCTGCGCGACGAAATCTTCGAGCGACACGACGGCGCGCGGCTGCTTCACCAGCGGCGACCACTTCGCACCGCCCGTCGCCGTCGCCGTCGCTCCGCCGCCGCCGACTCGTAGCCGTTCGAAGAGCTCGCGCAGCGGCGGACGGCCCTGCGCCTTGTTCCCCGCGACGTCCTCGTCGAAGGCGTCGACGACGAAGCGCAGCGACGACGCCGGCACGACGCACGCCGCGTCCGCCTCCGCGCCGCCGCCTTTGGCCCCGCCGCCTTTGCCACCGCTGCCGCTGCCGCCGCCACCGTCGCCGGGGCCGTTCACCTGCGCGACGAGCGTCGCGAGGCGGTGGCCGAGCAGCGCGACGGAGAAGTCGCGCGCCACGCGGCCGCCGGTGGCCCACGCGTCGAAGAGCGGCAGCGTCTCGAACGGCAGCCGCTGCAGCGCCACGTCCCAGTAGCACTGCAGCGCCCACGGCGCCGCGCGCACACCGCCGCCGCCGCCGCCGTGGCTACGCAGCCACCGCGCCAACGGCGACCGTTCGACGTGGAACAGCGGCGCGAACAGCGCGTCGAGGTCGCGGCACAGCGCGCGGAACGTTTCGTCCAACGCGCGTTCGGCCTTTTGCGCCGTCGTCTTCACCGTCGCCGTCACCGTCACCGTCGCCGTCGCTGCGCCGCTGGCGCCGTTGCCGTCGGCGGCGTCGGCGGCGGCGTCGAGGTCGTCGGCGTCGAGCAGAGCGTCGCCGAAGAGCGCGACGAACTTCTGCGCGTCCGTCTCCCACTGCGCGAACTGCGCCAGCAGCGTTTGCAGCGCGCGGCGCTGCGCCTCGTCGAAGACGCAGCGGTCGACGCACCACAACGCGTCGTCGGGCCCCGCCGCCGCCGCTGCGGCGGCCGCTGCGGCGGCGGCGGCGGCGTCTTTCGCTTTGCCGCCACCGGCGCCACCTTTGCCACCGCCACCGGCCGCCGCCGCCGCGGTCGCTGCGCCGGCGGCACACGCCGCGTCGAAGTCGCCGCGCGCGCCGAAGAAGCCGACGGCGACGTAGAACGTCTCGAGCCGCGCGTCCGTCTGCAGCGTCACGTGCAGCGTCGGTCGGTGCACCGTGTCGCCGTACGCCGCCAGCGTCGCCGCCATCGTCGGTGTCGCGAGGCGCAGGCGACGATACGACGGCGACAGCGTCGCCAGGAAACGCTCCTCGAGCCGCACCGGCGCCCAGCGCTCCGCGTTGGCGCTGGCGTCGCGCCCCGCGGCGCTGGGTCCCAGCGCCGCGCCCAGCACGTCAAGCCGCCGGCGCCGCCGCCGCCGCCGCTGCGACTGCCGCCGCTGCCGTGCGCCGTGGCGCCCACCGTCGGCGCCGCGACGCGGACGCCGCCGCCGCCGGCGCCGCGCCACACGGCGACACGCTGCGCCGCCACGTGCAGCTCGCTCGTGCGCGGCAGGACGCTGAGCCACGTGTCGTCAGCCAGCGCTTCGCGTGCAGCGCCTGCAGCTGCAGCAGACTCGTCGCCGTCGCGAAGCGTTGCCCCGGCTGCCCCTGCGACGCCGCGGCCCCGGCGGCCTCGACGAGGCAGCCGAGCGCCTCCGCCAGCGCCTCGACGACGAACGCGTCGTCGTGGTCGAGCAGCGACGTCACCAGCGCGCGCAGCTCCTGCGCCACCGCCGCCGTCTCCGTCTCCGTGTCGCGGTCGCCGCCGTGTGTCACCGCCGCGGAGGGTGTGTCGCCGTGTGTCTCGGCGCCGGTGCCGCCGGTGTCGCCGGTGACGCCACCGTCCGCGACGCGCTGCGCCAGCTGCGTCGTCAGCTGCACCAGCTTCGCCGCCTGCGCGAGACACGGAAAGTGTCCCAGCGCCAGGCGGAGACACTGTGTCGCGGCCGTCGTCGCGGCGACCAGCGGCGACACGTCGAAGGCGGCGGGTGTCTCGACGCACGTCGCGTCGGTCGCCCAGAGGAACCGGTCGACCGCCGTGACCGGCGCCCGTGCGGCGGCGTCGGCGGCGTCGGAGGCGTCGACGTGCCATGGCGTCGGCGTCGGCGACACGTGCAGCCGCAGCTGTGTCGCGAGCTGCCAGTGGCACCACGCGAGCTCCAGCAGCGCCTCCGCCAGCTCGCGCGCCACCAGCGACGGCAGCACGCGCTGCGCCACGGTGCGTTGGCGCGTGTCGCGGTCCTCGTCGGCGACCGCGAGGGACAAGCGCTGCACCGTGTCGCCGCTGGCACCGGCCGCCGCCGCCTGTGTCGCGGCTGTGTCCCCGTCGCGGTCCCCGTCGCCGTCCGCGTCGAGGTCGAGGGCCCAGGCGCAGGACCCGTCGCGGAGCTCGAGCCGCGCCGCCCAAAACCGTCGCTGCGCCACGACGTCGGCCGCCCACGACCGCAGCCGCCGCAGCGTGTCGAGGCGCCACGCCGCGTACCCCGCGACACCGCCGCCGCCGTGCCCCGTGGCGCGCGACGCGGTGCGGTGCACGTGGCTGAGGAAGTCGCGTGTGTACGTCACGAGACACGCCAGGACACCCGCCGCGACACGCGACCGGGCGCCCGCGACCGCGCGACACACCTCGACACAGCGCGTCAGGCCGCGACACAGCGCGTCGAAGTCGCCGAGCGCGTCGGGCACCGTCGCCGGCTGCGCCAGGCGCCGCAGCGCGCGGTGGAACAGCAAATGCGCCACGAGCCGCTGCTGCGCCTGCCACGCGTCGAGGTACTCGGCGCCCAGCTCCCGCGCGACCCACGGCCGCTGCTGCTGCTGTGTCGCGCCCCCGCCGCCGTTCGGTGTCGCGGTGCTCGTCGCCGACGAGACGCGCGGCACGGCGGCGAGCGACGTGGCACTGGCCGCCGCCGGTGGCGGTGGTGACCCCGACCGCTGCGGCTGCTGCGGCGGCGGTGGCGGCGGCGGTGTCGCGAGCAGCGACGTGACGACGACGGGACCGTAGCCCCCGCCGCTACCGTCACCGTTACCGTTGGCGGTGGCGGTGCGCTCCAACTGGCGCCAGGCGACGTCGTCGAGCAGCTGCTGCAGCAGCTGCGCCGCGGCCAGCGCCTCGTCGTGTTCCTCGCGCATCGTGTGCGCCGCCACGAGCGCCGCCCAGGCGCGGCGACACAGCGACACGTCGCCGCTGGCCGCCAGCAACGGTTTCGCCGCCGTCACGTGCGCGATCACGTCGACGGCGTCGCCGCGCAGCAGCCGCAGCTCGACGAAGGCGACGAGCGCCTCGACGACGTAGCGTGTCTCGCGGCGGTAGCGCTTCTCCCACCAGAGCGCGCGACACAGCGACTCGGCCGCCGTGTCCTGCGCCAGCTCGCGCAGCGACCGCAGCACGCGCACGAGGCACGCGTCGCGCTCGATGCGCGTCAGCGACGCGTAGCGCTGCGTCACGACGTCGATGCCGAACGGCGCCACCGCTGTGTCGCGTGTGTCGCCGCGTGTCTCAGCTGTGTCGCGGAGGAGGTCGGCGTAGTAGACGTCGAGCGTGTGCGGCGCGGCGACGTCCGCGTGGACGTGGGCCGCGTGCCACTGCTGCGTCAGCGTCGCGAGGAAAGCGCCGAGGGCGAGCGGCTGCCCCTGCGCCGTGAGGCAGAACGTGTCGCAGGGGAACGCGACACTGCGCGCCACCGCCGCCAGCGTCGCGCCGGCCTCGTCCTCGCTGCCACCGGCGGCGCCATCGACGACGCCGAGGCGCCGTCGCGTCTGTTCGTAGAGCAGCTGCAGTGCCGCCAGCGCCGCGTTGCGGTCGTCCATCGCCCCCGACGCCCCCGACGCCGCAGCCGCCGCCCCCGTCGCCGTCGGGTACGACCAGAGCCAGAGCCGCGCGATCTTGAGCACGAGCAGCGCGTGGTACGGCAGCGACAGCTCGTGCAGCGCGTCGAGCAGCGCGAAGAGCTGCGCGACGGTGGCGGCCAGCGACGGCAGCGACTGCAGCGACGGCATATCGCTCAGCAGCTGCCGCGCCGCCGCCGCCGCCTCGCCACCGTCTCCCTCAGCGGCGGCGGCGGCGGTTTCGCTGAGGCGGCGTTGGCAGTGCCACGTGGCGTCGCGCAGGGCGACGTCGTGGGCCCAGTCGAAGAGCACGACGCGCAGCGGCGTGTCGCGGTGCCACGTGGCCGGCGCCACGTGCGGCGGCGGCCACGCGGCGTCGCCGTCGTCGACGACAAACGCCGCGAGCGGTGTCGCGGCGCGTGTCTCGGCGTCCAGCGCGGCGTAGCGCTCGCGGCGCAGCGCCTCGGCGACGGCGGCGCGCCACGTGTCCATCGCGCGCTGGAGGAAATAGACCGCGCGCAGACAGAGCTGCAGCCGCGCCTCCTCCGCCGCCTCCGTCTGCAGCCGCATCACGCTCAGCCGCGCGGCCAGTTCGAGCGCTTGGAAACTGAGCCGCGCGGGCAGCGTGGGCTCGGCGGGCGGCCCCGCGGCGGAGGCGGCGCCGCCGCCGCGTGTCGCGTTGGAACGCGCCACCGACTGACTCGAGCGCGCACCGCCGCGCGACGCGGAGCGGACCGACGCCGCCTTCGCGAGCCGCGGCGCGGACGATGACGACGACGCGGCCGTCCCCGGCGGCGGCGGCGCGGCGCTGCTGAGCACGTCTGAGCCCCCACCGCGTCGCGACTTGGACAGCACCGACGCCGCCCGCACCGTGCTCGCCCGCTCCCCTCCGATGCCGACGCCGCCAGCGCCACCGTCAGCGCCACCGTCGCCACCGTCGCCCAGCGCCAGGGCGGCGGGCCAGTCGTCGCCGTCCTCCCAGTCGCAGATCTCGTCGTACAGCGCCTCCTCCACGGCGCAGAGCGTGCTCTCGCCCTCGACCAGCACCGCGCGCACGTCCGGCCGCGCGAAGCCCGCGCCGGCCAACACTTCCGCCAGTTCGGCGAGGTACTCGACGCGTTCGATGCGCGGCGCGGTCGTCAGCAGGTCGATCGCCTGTTGGTAGCCGCGCAGCTTCGCCGCCAGCGACGTGGCGGAGCGCGCGAAGAGCACGAGGACCTGCGCCTGCAGCACCGGGTCGCTCTCCTTCAGCTGCTGCAGCCCGTCGAGCACGTTGAGGCCCTTTTTGCTCATGCAGATCACGCGCGCCGGCCACAATTCCTTGTGCAGCGGCGTGTCCAACTGGTCGAACGCGTGGAGGATCACGCGCAACGCGTCGTCGTAGGCGCCGCGGCCGAGTAAGCCCGACGCCAACGCGAGGTACACGCCGCGGAGCATCGTCTGCAGCGCGCGCGGCCGCCGCGGGGCCCCCACCGTCGCCGTCAGTTCGTCCCAGAGCAGCGCCTGCGCCGTGGCCACCGTCGGGCGGAAGTACAACGCCGCGTTGTTGTCGCTGCGCAGCAGCGGCGGCAGCAGCTGCGCGAGGAGGCTCACGCCGCGCGCCAACAGGTCGTCGTCCTCGCGCGCCCACGACGCGAACACGATCGCCGGCTGCACGTGCTGCAGCGCCGAGAACTGCAGCTCCAGCACGAGCGTCTCGTCCAGCGTCGAGGACGCCCCGCCGCCCCCGCCGCCGCCGCTCTGACGGGCGCTGTCGAGGAACGAGACGACCGCCAGCGCCATGCTCAGCTCGCAGGCCGCCATCCAGCGAAACGCGCGCGTCGGCAGCCGCTGCCGCAGGTCGCTGTCGCGGGCGGCGCCAGAGGCGGCGGTGACGTCGAGGTGGCGGCCGTAGACGCGCTGCTGCTCGGCGGCGAAGAGCGTGATCGCCGCCTCGGCGAAGTTCTGGCTGCCGATGAAGTCGCCGTGCAGCGTCTTCAGCCGACTGAGCCGCGCGAGGGCCTCGAGGCGCAGCTCGAGCCGCTGGTCGAAGCTTTCCTTCGTGCGGAACGTCAGCGCCGTCCCCGTCGCCGTCCCCGTCGCCGTCGCTGTGGGAGCGGGGGCGGCGGCGTCTTCGGCGTCGCGTTCGCGTTGAATGAGCGCGGCCACGTCGCCCGCGAGCAGTTTCACCGCGCGGTCGAGCGCCGCGAGGCACACGTCCTTCGGTGGCGCCGGGGCCGCAGCATTGGCGGCGGTGGCGGCGGTGGCGGCGGTGGCAGCGTCGCCAGTCGCCGTCGTCGGTGGCAGATAAAACTCGGCGACGGCGACGGCGGCGAAGAACGAGAGCCACGCGTTGTCCGCGAACACCGGCGGCTCCATCGCGGGCACCGCGCCGGCGCCACCGCTTTTCCCTTTCGCTTTGGGGTCGGCGGGGGCGGCGACGCCCGCGAGCGCATTGCGAATCGTCAGCTGCGCCGCCCGTTCGGCGAGCGGTTTCTTGAAATAGGCGGCCGTCGACGAGGCCGACGCCACCGTCGGAAACGTCCACGCGGCCGCCCGCACGACCGTGTCCAACGCCTCGACGCCCTGCCCACGGGCCTCGTAGGCGCACGACAACGCTTCGACGTAGTTGCACAGCAACCGCACGTCGCAACAGTCGCGGACGTTGGCGCACGCGAACACCGTCGCCTCCATCGTCGTCACGACGTGGCGCAGGAAGTGAAACGCCTCGTCGAGCAGCGCGGCGTACCACCGGCGGCGGGCGACGTGCAGGTGCAAGTTCCAGAAGACGACGAGCACGTGGTGCAGGCGGAAGCTGTTGCGGCGGGCGGTGGCCAGGCGGTACGCGTGTGCCAGGGCGCGGACCGCGAGTTGTTTGCAGAGGTCGATGGCGGCGGTGTCGATCGTCGCCGCCTGCGCGACGAGCGCGTCGGGAACGATCGTTTTCACGCCGAGCGCGAAGACGCCGGCCTCCTGCGGCGGCAGCTGTTGGCTCGCGGCCCACAGCGCCGGGTACTGCTGCTTGCCGAGCTGTTGCAGCTTCCAGACGAGGGCTTCGGCGAAGTGGCAGCAGGCTTCGATGTGGCCGTCGATGAACTCGTAGGCGAAGACGTCGGCCACGTTGAACTGGTAGCGCAGCAGGCGCGTCAGGCCGTGCGCCAGGATGGTGAACTCCTGCGCGCTGAAGGCCAACCGCACGAGGCTCAACAGAATCTGAAATTCGCGTTGCAACGCGTACGAGAACGTCGTTTGGACGATGGCGCCACCCGCTGTGGCGTTGGCGGTGGCGGTGGCGGTGGTGGGTGCATCGGTAGACGACGACGACGGCGGAGGAGGAAACAACGCGGCGATGGTGGCGAGGGGCACGTCCGGAATGACCAGTTTGCCCTTCTTCATCATCACGAGCGACCAGTCGATCGGTCCGTTGCCCGCCGCCGCCGTCGCCGCCGCCGCGGTAGCCGTCGCTGTCGCTGTCGTCGTCTCGGCGGGGTCACCAGCAGTGGCAGCGGTCGTCGTCGACCGCCGCTCGACGGAGATCTCCTCGAGGACGAGGATCGTCGTCTTCGTGATCATGTCCTTCACAAACGGCTTCGACGTCGATTCCTTCGCCTGTTGCAGCCACAGCAGCGCCTGGTTCTCCGCCTCGCTGGGGCTGGCGTAGACATCGATCCGCAGCGTCAGCGCCTTCAACAGCGGCGTCAGGTACTGGTCGGACAACCGGTTGGGGTTGAGGCGGTCGGAGTCCAACGGGGCGACGGCGTCGGTGGGGTTCGGATGCGCAATGCCGCCGAAATCGAGCGCGTACGCGCGCTGCGCCTCGGTCAACGCGATGCCGGCGAAATCGGCCGCTTCCTCCGCCAGGGCCAATTCGTAATGCACTTGACTCCGCAGCAACGGCAGCGCATCCACCGCGTATTCGTCCAACACGTTGGCCAGCGTCCGCAACGCGAAATGCACTTTCGGCCGGAGCCGTTTCGTGAGCAGCGGAATCGACCAGTTCCACAAGAGCGCGCACATCTCGTACACCAGAAACTTGTCCTCCAGCACCGACGCCGTCGTACTCACCGTGCGTTCCAACAGTTTGATGGCCTCCAAGCGCTTCGCGGTCTTGTAGCCGTCGAGCTGTTTGGTGGACAAGAGTTGAGTGGCGGTGACGTCCTTGGCCTGCGCGTCGATCGTGTGCAGCAGCAGCAGCGCCTCGCAGACGTCGAGCTTGGCCCGCAACGTGCGAGTCATGTTCGTGGCAGCCGCTTGCATCAATTCCATGCATTTCCGGGCGGTGTCGGGTTGTTTCAAGAGCCACGCGGCCCGCGAGAAGTCCAACAGCGTCTCACTGCGCGTCTCGGACGGGGCGGCGTCTTGCAGTTTCTTGATGCACGCGGCCCAGGTGGCTTCGACTTCTTTCTCGGGCAGGGCGTTGCTTAAGATGCATTGCAATTGCACCATGCAGAAGAGGCGGGTGTCTTTCGTCACCTGGGGCAACGCGAGAATCTTCTTCGCGTCGGCGGGGGCCACCGCGACACGTTCGCGGTACAAACGCACCACATACTGCATTTGCGCGTTCTTACGGTCTACGACGGCACGTAACTTGGTTTCAATGTCTGCTTTCTTTCCTTGCGCCACATCGAGCAGCCCTTTTACGTGCTCAAACCCTTCGGCAGCCAGCCCTTGTAACGGTGGGTAGTCGATGGGTTGTGTATAATACGGATCGTCGTCGGGCAAATCCGGATCGATCTTGCGTGGTTTCCGTAATAATTCTTCTCGTTCTTCAATTTGACGAAAGGCATTCATCGCGGCATCGACTTCGGCTTTGCAAGCGTCCGAGACGGTGATCATTTGAGCCTCTTCGCCGGTGGTGACGCCCAACATGCCTTCCAACAACGAAATCGCCTTGTCCATGAAATCCGAGGCATTCTTCACATTCTTTTCATCATCGGCACAAACAGCGGCAGAGGAAAGCATCAATATCCGCCACTGTTTGTCGGCATCGTCTTGTTGTTCGAGGGCGTTGACCACTTTGGCGAAATCGGTGGCGAAATATTGGCCGCGCCCTGGTCGGACAAACTCACGTACAATGTGCCAAAAGGCTACCGAAGCATTGTATACGATAAATTTATAACGTGGTAAATTGTTGGTTGATCTGGCCACGTCGATCGCTTCCAACAGGTCCGCGGTGGCTCGTTTGCATTGATTGATACGCACGACGCCATTCTTGTCGGCGTTTTCTGCGTAGATGATCTTTGCTGACAATATCTTCATACGACAGTAAAACTGATCCTTTTGTGGACTCAATTGCATAAATCGTTCGACAATCACGCGGGCTTTCTCGACGTTGCCCTGTTCGAACGCCGCTTCCGCAGTGGAAGTCATCACTTCTTGATTGTTTTCTTCAGAACTCATCGCTTCCCGTCGACAGAAATAAGAGAGTTACACGTCGTGGGAGATGGTCCGGGCTACAAAGCCTTTGATAATGGTTCTGATATATGGTCTTTCTTCTGCCTCGCTGATCGATCCATCGGCGCACTCAAATCGCATCGGCAGCCGAATCGTAACGGCTGGCACGCTTGACTAATGTACATACACTGTGCATTTTTACCTAATATATATTCTTTGCTCATCAACCAAAAGGATCAACATTGGAGAAAGTACAGTTACGACCGTGACTGCGCTATACTTCATGCGCATATGCAGAGTATTATGTACACATTTGTACCAAGGGTTTTACAGCGTTGCCCCTCCCCTTTTTGTGTTTGTAGGTAGAGATTGAGGGCGCTGGCAGCAAGTCTATGAAGAAGTAAGTCATCAATCATGTCATCTATGAGCTAAATACGTGATGGACGGGAGTTCAGGCTTCAGTCAACTGTATTGCATTTCCCTGTGACAGCCAGTGCGAATCATCGTTTCCCTTTTATTATCTTCTCTCATGCTGCAGCTTCCAACCGAAACAAAAGCACAGTACACAGCTTACTCTCGAAAGAAAGATAATTAAATTAGAGAAAGACGATCGCACTTGCTATTAAGAAAGGGAATGCTATGTACAGAAGAAAAGAGAGTGGGAAACCTCAAGAAGACTGGCTCCACCGCATCGTCGATTCATTAACCCATAGATGGCGCAGTCGAAGAGCCTCTCTTCATAGACTTGCTGCCAGCGCGCTTGGTACTTCCACCACCATTGAAGCCAGCAACGCCACCGGCAGCCACCATTTTCTCCATTCGAATGCGCTCCAAGTTTTGTTGCGCCTCGAGCTCTGCCTTAACATTTTGGTATCGTTGCAGCAGTCTGGACAACAACAAGAGAAACAAGATCAGTTTCACTGAAACAGACAGACATGGGCAGTTGTCGGAATACCTACCTCTCTAAGTCCAAGTGTCGCTGCTTCTTTTGTTCTTCTCTTCCGGTTTGGATGCGCTTCTGTAAGGCCACCAACTCCTGCTGTTTGTTGAACTTGAACTTTGCTTCTTTTTGAAGCAAGTCTTGTTGTCGTTCGCTGTGCCATTTCTCAAGTTCCCACGCCTCCAGAGCATCCGCTTTCAATTTGATTTTGTGTGCTTCAGCGTAGCTAAATCATTGCAAGCAGTTAGCATCACGACAACGACAACAACTTCCATATCAACTTACTCCTTTTGCTTGGCCAAGGTTTCTTGGATCTTTCGCAGATTCAGCAAATCCTTAGAAAACTTCGGGCGAATTTCCTTGCCCAACAGCTTGCGCTGGTAGTCTCGTAATTCGGATGCATGGCGCTCCTTCATAGCTTCCACAAGCTCTTCCGCATGGCTCTCGTACTCTGCCATTTTCTTATCCCAAATCATATTGAATTGCTGAAACTCCAACATGTGTGCTTCTTCCACGCCCAAACGCTCTGCGATTTGACGCGAACGCATCGCTTCCTACACAGTCTCGGTCGTTGAGAAAACCGACCGGCGAATGATGAAGCAATATCAAGAACTTACTCTTCTTCTATTTTCTTCGTGAAGTTTCAACTCATCCAAACGATTTTTCGCAATTTCTGCCTCCACATATTTGCCCTGTCGTTCACAGTTCTTTCGATGCTCTTCCAAGATTTCCAAAAAATCCTGGACAGCTGCGTCTTCGTTTGGATCCATGGCTATCAGTCAACTACAGTCACCTTGGAAATCGAATCAACAAATTATGTGTGACAAGTTGTGGTATCTCTTCCCAGTCCTCGGACAACGAGCAAGACTCTCGTCGAGCTCAAAAATCGTCGTTGCTGTAGCGGCGGCGTCGATCTTCGGCAAACGATGTCCTCACTGACATGCGTTTCGACGTACAACCCGGACTTGTAAACTATATGACATTGTTGCAGTGTGTCTGCAGCTTCGAATGTACAACTGACAAAAGTGCGTTTGGGAAAGTGGGCACTGTTGGGATCCTGGGATGACAGCGCACAATGAAGAGCCGCCAACGGCTCAAAAATGGAACATTTGGTACATGACCAACGTGAAACGTCACGTACACCATTTTCTGCTTGAAGTTCAATTTACTACTAGTAACAACGGTGAAATGTCAAACCATACTGTACGTGTACAACAGTATTTGAAAGTCGTCGTCACTTGAAATGAACAAGGAACCAAGAACCAAAAGAATGGACCAAGTTTCTTGAATTATATAGCCCTCAGGAAGAGAAGATTTTCTGTGATTTCAGCAACATCCAGGTGGGAAATAGTACATAGGACTTGCATCGACTGACTGGGGTTATTGGTTGCTGTCCAGACACCATGATCTTCGAAGCAGATCCCATCGATGTTGCCAGGCTCACGGAGCGAAGTCGAAAGAAAGCCAAGCTTCGTCATGATGGTGAGATAGAAGATTGCGACTTTCTGTGGCAAGGCGATGGAGAAGGTATGTTTGCATGGCTTGAGATGTTGTTGAATGCATCGCATCTGACCGTTCCTCTCGTTCGACCCATTGTACGGTGCGCGGTGTTACAGATGAAAGTCATTGGCTCCACTTGAAGAAGTTTATGAATGTCTTCCCCGCCAAGCCGAAGTTTAAAGAAGTGACGGCGTTGGAGTTGTTTTACACGCCTCATTCCAACCGATTGTTGGTGGTGGTGGGTCTCAAAGCCAAAGCACCGTCGGACTTAAACGAGATTCAAGTGTGGGATCTGTACGAGAACGTGGAGCTGAGTAGTTTTCTGTTGGGTGGAAAAGAAGAAGCGAAAGTCTTGGCGGTCTTTGAATTGCATGGGTATTTCTATATCGTGGTGGGTGCCACCTTTGACACGGAACCAGACTTGGGCCGATTGCGGTTGCTGCGCTTTCAAGAGACGTATGAACCGCGTCAGGGTTTATGGCGGTACTCGCTGGTCTCGTTGTGGTGTGAAAGCTCCGATCTGGATCAACGTATCAATTACTTAGTCGCCTCGGCGATCAAAATCTTGAAGATTTCGCCGTATTACCCGATCGCCGATGGGTTGCCGTTGCAAGAAGATGCCGCCACCGAAGGCGGGTATTGTGCACGAGAACCTCCTTCCACGAAACCCGTCGATGTACCGCCTAGCCCCTGGATCATCATGGGTTTCAAGGACAAAACGTTCACGGTCTTTGCGTTGACGTCTGATTTCGATGGGTTGGAACGGCTGTACCACTGGGACAAGCTGACCTCGCCGGTGTCGCACACGGATCTGATCAATACCGTCACGGCGTTTCAAAGTGGCACCGATATCGTGCTCGTGACGGGCAGTTGGGACAAAACGGTGCGGTTCTGGCGGTTTCGTTGGGTGAAGAAGACCGCGCGGGGTGAGTACGCGTGGAAATTGACCCCGGCGGAAGAAACAGACGACGACCACGACCCCGGCCACGGCCACGACCGACGGGGCAGCAGTAGCAGTAGCAGTAGCAGCGGTGACCGTGGCAGTGTCTCGATCTTTCGCGAACACAAGAAAAGCGTCACGGCGATGGCGTCCTGCGTCTTCGCCGTGCCCGAGACGTTGGAAGAAGAGCAAACGGGGGTGGCGTCGTACCACATCTGCAAGGTCATGGTCACGGGCAGTTTGGACCAATCGTTGATCGTCTGGGACCTCGAATCGAAACAAGTGATTCGCAAGCTGCAGGGCCACACCAACCAAGTGCTGTGCATTCAGATCTACGACACGAAGATGGATGGCCTGCCGCCGTTGATCATCAGCAGCGACGCCGACAAGCAACTGATCTTTTGGAACCTCGTCTCCGGCGAGAAAGTACGCGTCATTGCACTGCAACAACCGATGCGGTTCTTCTCCGTTGCGGTCTCTGAGAAAGGTGGCCTGTTGGTCGTCGGGCCGTGTGGATCGGACACGGTGATCTTCAACTTCGATGCGGTCGAACGGATTCGTCGGTTACGGACCCGTCCGGTGACCGCCATCGACGTCTTCTACCCGCGGCTACACGAGACGAATCCGTTGTTGAAACGGCCGTTGGTCGTGGTCGGGGCGATCGATGCGACGTGCACCGTCTTCGACTACTACTCGGGACAGGAGCGGCCGCTGATGAAGATCGCCAAGTGCCAGACCACCGCGGCACGTGCCTCCTCGTCCTCGTCCTCCTCGTCAATGGCAGCGGCGTCGAGAGGGACACGCGCCTCGCGTCACGCCGCCACCGCCACCGCCACCGCTTCGTCGTCGTCGCTGCTGCCGCTGTCCGCGCCGGCCACCTCCTCGGCCACCTCCTCGCCCCTCCTCGCCGACCACCACCCACAGGGCCACACCGACCGCATCAACGCCGCCCTCATCTACGCGCCCGCCGTCCCCGCCGCCGACGGCGCCTGCGACGTGCTCGTCGTCACCGCGTCGGGCGACAATTTCATCAAAGTCTGGCGCATCGACGGTACCTTCGTCAAGACGCTCGGCAAGCACACGCTGACTACCTACCCGCTCACGTTGTACAACCCCGAGGTCTACACCGCCGACCCGTTTTTCATGGAACCCGACGCCCATGCGCCGTATCGACAGCAGGTGCTACACGCCGCCGACTTCCTCCGGCTACCGCTCGTCATCTCCGGTGGACGCGACAAATGCATCAAAATCTGGGACCTGCTGCACGGCGGCTGTGCCACCGCCACCGCGGCGACCAGCCCCGCCGCCTTGCGCCCACTCGTCGATATCCCCGATGCCCACGGGGCGTTCATCCGCGCGCTGGCGGTGCACTACCCGCGCGACGACCCCTGCAACCCGCTGCTGCTCTCCGGCGCCTACGACAACAAAGTCATCGTGCGCAACCTGCGCACCCACGAGACGCTCACGTCCATCGCCGTCCACCGCGGCGCCATCTTCGCGCTGGCCCTGTACAACCCGTTCGAACACGGCTGGCTCGACTGGACCCGGCGGCCCAGCGTCCTCGTCACCGGCAGCTACGACAACACCGCGCGCACCTGGCACCTCCTCCCCAGCGGCGGTAGCAGTGGCTGTAGCAGTGGCAGCAGTGGCAGCACCAGCACCGCCAGCGCCACCACCGCGAGCAGCACCGCGTCGTGGCGGGTGGAGCCGCAGCACGTGCTCCACGGCCACAAAGAGTCCGTCACCGACCTGGCGATGTACGTGCCACGCTCCACCGACCGGTCGCCACTCGTCGTCACCTGCTCCATCGACAAACTGGTCATGGTCTGGAACCTGCACACGGGCCAACGGCTGCAGACGCTCGTCGGCCACACCGACCGCGTCTGTTTCCTCGCGATGTTCAACCCGCCGCGGTTCAACTACGCCGTCTACGACGAGACCACGACTGCGACTACGACGCCACTGGCGGCCACTACGACGCCGCCGCCACTGCGGCGCCACGCGTTGGACTTTCCGACGGTGATCAGCGGCGGCGACGACAGCATGAACATCGTGTGGGAGGACACGCTGTACGAGACCGCGTACATGCCGGCGCGCGAGATGGTCAACCGCGCGTTCGCCTGCGACCTCCGCGACGAGGACTGGCCGCTGCTCACGGCGATGTCGCGCGAGTGGGACGGACGCATCTTCTTCGAGAACGCGCACCTGTTCCACTTGGCCATTCGCCACAAGCGACCCGATTTCCTGTTGAAGTTCCGGCGGTTCTTGAAGCGCGTGCTGCCGTTTATGCGCGAATACGACACGGCCTTCTGGGCCACCGACGGCGACGAGGACGACGGCGACGAGGACGGCGACGAGGACGGCGACGAGGACGGCAACGACGAGGCGGAGGACGACGCGAGCTCCATCGCGACGGTCGACGAGGCCTCCGCCGAGGCGCTGCCCCTGCCACCACCGCCACCGCCACTGCCGCCGCTGGGCGTCGACGCTACCGCCGCTGCCAACGACGACGAAGACAACGGTGACGGTGACCGTGACGGCAGCGGTGAGGACGCGGACGACCAAACGTCGGTGGCAGCGTCGGAGGCGTCGTCGGTGGCATCGTCGGTGGCGTCGTCGGTGACGTCGCTGCGTCGTCGCTTCACGCGACAGTCGACGTCGCTGCATTTGGACGACGCGGCGGCGGCGGCTGTGACACCGGCGACAGCGACGGAAGCGGTCGTGTCGCGGCGGCGCTCGCTGCGCAGTGGCCGCCTGAGCAGCGACAGCGACAGCGACGCTGGCCCCGCCGCAGCAGCGCGACCCACCGTCGCCACCGTCGCCACTGGCGCAGCGATGCCAACGGGTCGGAGCACGAGCCTCGGTCGTCGCAGTGGCAGCAGTCGCAGCCTCAGCGCCGCCGGCCCCGCAGCGGCGGCGGCGACACCGTCGACACCGACGATGACGACGACGACGGCGGCGGCCGCGTCGGGGCGGCGGAAGAAGAAATCGTTCGTCGCGTCGGTGCGCGCCGACCTGCTCGACCACATCCCCAACCTCATCCCCAGCTTCGCCTCCCCGCCACCCGCCGCCGCTGCGGCCGCCACCGCCGCTGCCGCTGCTACCGCTGCAGCTGCGTCAGAGGCCGTGTCCCGTGACACGCTGCGACGCTCGCAGCTGCTGCAGCAGCAGCGGGGGCCCTCGTCGACCGCTGCTGCCTCAGAGGCTGCTGGCCCTGCGGCTGCAGCTGCTACGGCGGCGGCGGCTGTTGGGGCGGTGGGAGGGCCGCCACCGTTGCGCCGCAGTGCGACGGCGTTCCGTCTCCGTCGCCAGTCGTCGTCGTCGTCGTCCGTCGGCCTCTCCTCGTCGCCGTCTCTACCGCCGCCACCGCCACCGCCGCCGCTGCGCCGCGGGTTGTCGCGGAACGTGAGCCACAACAGCCGCCAGTCGGCGCGTTCCTTCGCCAGTGGCCGGGCCAGCGTCTTCTCCACCGCCACCGCCGCCACCGCCGCCACCGCCGCCTCTTCGTCGGCGTCGCTGGTCCATCAAACGTCGCTCGAGTACCTCGAACACCGCCGGCGGAAGAACCTGCTGCTGTACGCGATCTTCCAGAACGACCTCGTCTCGCTGCGCGTGCTGCTGCTCTGCTGGGCGGCCATCTTGAACGGCGACATGCGCCACCTGCTCGCCCAGCGGCTGTACCACCCGCTGTACTTCTTCCCCGAGCAGGACCTGCGCCATTTGGCCGTGATCTACCCGGTGGAGTTCCAGCACTTCATCATGGCGCTGCGGCTGATTCGCAATGAACCGTCGCTGTTGGTCGAACGACGCGCGGTGTTGGACGAGACGAAACGGTTCGCGATCGCGGGGACCCACTCGCGCTGCTGTCGCTCGGACGTCGTCTGGGGACACAGCAGCGGCGGCGGCGGTGTCACTGCTGGCGACGGCGGTGGCGACGGGGCGGTGGCGACACAGACGACACAAGCGACGCAGACGACGCAGGCGCCGTCGCTGACGTCGCTGAGCTGGCTGGCGTCGCTGGTGCTGCAGGTGTTCGAAACGCACCACGAGTCGAGCCGCGCCAGCACCGAACAGCCCATCACCTCGCTGCTCGTGCCGCTCAAGATGCACGCGGACATGCGCGACCTCCTCGAACTGCTCGTCGGCGTGGCGGAGGAGCTGGACAACGTCGAGATCTTCGACTCGGACGTGGGCGTCATGGTGCTGCAGTACGTGTGGACGTACACGAGCCGCGCCTCCCACATCGTCTTCTCGACCATTTACCTGCTGTTTCTGGGGCTGCACACGCTGTCGGTGTACTTCTGTGAAGGGCCACGGACCCACCGCGGCGGTGACGGCGGCAGCGGCAGCGGCAGCGGGGCGGCGGGGGTGGTGGACGACCGTTTCGAGCAACGCGGACGAGCGTGTTGCATGTTTCTGCTCGCGTTGGTAGCGTGGTGGGCGATACGACGTCTCTGGGCCTCGATAGCGACGCTGACGGCGGGGCACCAGCAGCCGCGACGCTGGTCGGTGGCCGCGTGGCAGGCGGCGCAGGGTCTCGCGTTGGGCAGTTTCGTCACCGCGGCGGTGTATCACAGCGGATGGATCCCTGGCTTCTCCTCCTCTTCATCCTCTTCCTCCTCCGAAGTAACTGCTCCTTGGGCCGCGGGGACCGCGTATACGGGCGTAGGCATCGTGACGACGGTGGGGGTGCATCTGGGGGTGATTCTGGGGTTCTGTGTATATGGGGTGGAGGAGTTCGCGCAGGCGTTTCAGAAATTTGACAACTTGACACTGCAGTCGCTGTTGTGGCATTTCCTCTTCGACATTTGGAACTTTCTGGATGCCGTGATCATTGTGGTGGGGATTACGGGTCAGTTGTGGCATTTGGTCTTTCTCTGTAGCGGTAGCAGTGTTTGGAGCAGCGGCGGTGGCAATGACAGTGGCAGTGGCAGCTGTGACAGTGGCAGCAGCTTTGACAGTGGCGGCAGCTGCAACAGTGGCAGTGGTGCGCTCCTCCTGGGCGATGAAGAGGACTACATGGCCGTGGGACGCAGTCTGATTGCCCTGGCGGCCGTGTTGATGTGGTGCAAGCTGCTGTATTACCTGCGGCCGTTCTCGCGCTCCGGACCGCTCGTCGTCATGATCACGACGATCGTCTTCGACATTCGCAACTTGCTCATCGTCCTCGTCTTCGTCCTCTGCGGCTTTGCCCAGGCCTTTTGGTTGATCGCCCAGGGCGATCACAATCGCCATTTCGCCGAGATGGACGTCGCCCTGTACAACGCGATACTGTACATGTTGGGACAGAACATCGCCCCGGACCAAATCGATTCGTTGTTTGGCAAGTGCCTGTTGGTCGCGTTCATGCTCGTGATGACGCTGTTGCTCTTGAACTTGTTGATCGCCTTGATGGGGGATACGTTTTCGTCGGTGCGGGATCAGGGTGTGGCCCGGTGGCGGAAGGAACAAGCGTGCATCATCCTCGACAACCGCTTCGACGCGAGCAATTTCGAATTGACGACGGAGATTCCAGACTTGTTGTTCCCTGCCTGGGTACGTGCACCACTGGAACGTGTGTTGCGTACGATTGGGGAGCTGTTGCCGACGGCGGTGCAGTCGTTGTTGACGAAACATGCGCATCCGCCGTATTTGCACGTGTTGAAGTACTCGGCGGAGGTGCGGTCACAGGCCCGCATTGGGTACAAGAAGCTGCGCCGCTTGGTGTATTTGAGTCGCTCGCAAGTGCTGCCATTTCGTGAGTTTACGTTGCGGTCACGACGGTCCCAGCGGCGTGATGGTGGCGGTGGCGGCGGAGATGCCGCGGTGGGGGCGACGGGGGCGGCGGTGGATGACGTGGACATCTGCACGAGCAGCGATGAATCCGACGGAGACGACGACAAGGACCTCGACGAGTTGTTGTAAGCGCGCGAGGAGTATACCAGAGAGCGCGGGACACGGTCACGAGTAGAGGAATAGTGCGTGCTGCGGCTTCACGAGTCGTCTGGATCGTTCCCTTTTGGTCTGCGAGAGTCCACGGCGATTGGGAGAATGAGACGCGTTAACTATAGCAACACATGACTGAATGCACAGAACTGGCGGTACAGGGTGTAGCCAGCATGTATCCTACGGCACCGACGGTAAACAAACATAAGAGATTCGACGTACGAGCGTAAATAGACAGGCTTTCGGGGCCTCAATCAACTCAGGGATCACGTGTCGCTGGCTGCGTTGTGCAAATCGATGATTTGAAGAAAGCCAATTCGTCGTGTACCAAGTTTTCCCGCCGCATGAGAATATGTGTTGGGGTATCAGTCGCGTGTGAAGGGTCGGAATTGGCAGGTGATACCGCTGTGGCAGCGGTGCAAGGCAACATAAACGTGGTCGTGCCGCCACACCCACAAATACCGACCATTCAAACACCCATGATCGCTTTCTATTCCCATGCTACGGGATAAATGAATACCAGACGAATTTGATTTCTTCATGCATCGAGTCGCACACCACACCATAAACGTTCTGGCCTGCCACATGACCTGTGATTGCCGCTCCGCTGTCGACTCTTCTTCTTCAACTTCTCGCAGCAGTTGTGTTGTGATTTTCTTGCGTGTACATCGATGGATCAGGTCATCGATTTGACTGATGCGCCTTCGGATTGACATGCGGGGGGAGGGGGATGTTGGAGGTGCCGTTGGCTTGAAAGACGGACGGTCCTTCATCCCTCGCCACAGCAGGACACCAGCAGCAGGACACCGGCAGCAGGACACCAGCAGCAGGACACCAGCAGCAGGACACCGGCAGCAGGACACCAGCAGGACAGGACACCGGCAGCAGGACACCAGCAGCAGGACACCACCGACACGCAGTTGGGAGATCTGTGTTCTGGGTGTCTACAGGACCGTACGTACACCTGTCTAACGGGACCATGCCTTTACACAAGAGGTGGTGATGATCTGGAGAGGAGGCACATACAGCAGTAACTATCTTTCAACGACCCGCTAACCACGAGGCCGTGATTTTCTTCCAGTATCTTTTCTTTTAAAAGAAGAACGTGTTGTTTGGAAACGTAGTTACAGACAGGGGCGGCAATGAGGAAGATCCTACGCGTCTCCGTGGATGGTGTAGCGTACATTGTCGCGGGCTTTCGTCGGGTCGTACATCTCCCACCGCGACGCGGGGAAAATGTGTTTGTTGCGCTCGTACCACCGCCGTTCGACGATTTTACCTGGGTGCGACTCGTCCTTCTCCACCGTCGCATCGTTGATCAACCGGACGTCTTCGTGTACATCGAAATGAAACAAGGGGCCTGATTTACCCCGGGCTTTCGTGATAATCAAGTCGTAAAACGACAAATGCTGTGACACAGGAGAGGCAGGTGAGCGCATACGGCGGGGAGAGGGGGCGGGGCGGAGGGTCCAGTGTTGCTTTACCTGTGGAATGATTAGATCTTCCTTCACGTAGAGCAAGTCTTCTGGGCTGGTCGAGCGTAGTTCTTTAAACTCCGAGACCAATTGTTGCTTCGTTTGTTCTAGAAACTTGCCAATCGTCGCTCCTTTCTTCACGACGATGACACGACGATGACCTGAGCCATCCCAGTAACTGTACACCACTTCCAAATCCTATATATAGACGTGTTGGAAGTGGTTAAAGAGGGCTCCAATAATAGCGAGCGTAGGGAGGGGGGGGGCAACGGTACGCACCTCGTTCTTGACTCGTTCTTGGGCTTCCAGCCATTCCTGCTTCAATTCCTCTCGTTTCTTCGCCAGTTCATGTTCACGATCGACATCCGGTAAGAAGGATGTGTCCACGGTAGGATCTTTCAAACTTTTCTTGCCTCGTGGACGAATGATCATTTCTTCTTCTTCGTCATCGTCTTGACCAAACGACAACGTCGACGAGATCTTCCGTCGCTTACGTTCGCGTTCTTCGTTACGCTGTTTCAAATCTTCAGTTTGTCGTCGTTGTTGATCTTCAGCAGCTTGTTCAGCATCTAATTTCATTTGCTTTTCACCTTCTTCGCGGGCTTTTCGAAACTCTTC
>SMOI01000061.1:0-27290 GCA_008000375.1 Poteriospumella lacustris
AAGCATGGTCGCCCTTTCCAACGCAAGCGCCACCAATGGTCCGCAGTCCGCGCCCTGTGTCCTATTCTTCGCGACTCGGTGAGAGGTTAGTGATATGAAAACAAAGTTAAACAAATTACAGACACCAGAGCCTGCGGCTGCCGATGGTCCCTCATCGAACGGTGCTGCAGACAACCAATCACTGGGCCTTTTTGGCCCAATGACGTCCGCAGCAACACGTCCGATGAGAAGATCCACCGGCAACCGACAGGCCCCGACTACAACAGAGCGAAGGATCAAACGGCAACACAGTCAAAAGAGAAAGACGAGGCGAGAGCCACATTCTCTTTCGCGGTTACACCGTCTACTGCCGCTGTCGATCTAGTAGTAATCGGACTCCTTCGACCACACCTCTTTTGAGCCCTTCGCACCGGCAGGGCGGGCTCCTCGGCTTTCCTTCGCCTCCGCCTTTGCCTCCTCTCCTTCTACTCCTTCTTCCTCCTCGCCTTCGACCTTGCCCTCGGCCTTCGCAGCTTTGGCAGCTTTGGCGGCCTGTTGAAGAGAACACACAACACGGAGAAGGTCAGCGAACTGCGGTCAATCGGGCGGCGACAGTGACCGACGAGCTTACCTTGGCACCGAATTTATCTTCGTAGCTCTTCTTCGCTTGAGCAGCATCCTCTCGCACATACTGTAACAATGCACAAGATACGACGTCAGCGATCAATGATCAAAGAAGGCAAAGATACGCACGGCGAAGGTCACGTACTCTGTAGGAGGCTTTGTTGTGCATGATCAGCTTGTCGTTGACGAAGTAGAACGAGTCGGACTTCGTCTCGTAAGGATGCTCGATCATTTCGTTCACTACAACAAACAAACAAACACAAACAAGATGGCAGTGGGTAACGCGGCTGGCCACCGACGAAGCGTGCACACACGAACGAACGACTTACTGAGTTCATCGCTCAACGGCGGGAGATCGTACACGGAATCCCACGTGTTCGTCGATCCGGGAATGCAGAAGCCAAAGGTGAAGTCGAAGCTCTTCACCAACTGCAAGACAGCACAGGCCGCACACAGAAGACAGGCGAGCGGTGAGCATAACCTCACAGTGCGACAGACATAGTCGCTGGATACAACTTACTCGGTCGCGAAAGTAGTGTCTCTCGATCATGCGGAAACCGGCCAACGCGATATTTCCCACACTGAACACGAGGCTGCAACACGATGGACACCAATCAACCTGTGACTGTCGCAACGATACGAAGGCCGCACGATACTTACGAAGTTTGAATGAGAGGAAGACGCAGCACATCCTCGCTGAATGTGTACTTGATTTTTCGGTACATGTCCTCTCCCAACGTTGAGAAGTCCACACTGATATCCTGAGGAGCGGGCGTGTCTTTGCCGACCTCGAAGATAATTTTCTTTGTTTGGTAGTCGCTGATGGTAAATTGCAGGAAATCGATGCCAAACGTATTCGCAGACAAAGGACACAAAAAACCTGTCGGGGACATCAAAGCGAGAAACAACACATACACACATTACGATGCGGCATTCGACAGCTTCCACAAGAGATAACTGATTGCTTACCCTCAGTGGGCTTCGTCAAAGAAGTGACGTCGGCAGGAGTTACGAAGGCCATCTTCTCTAGCTCTGGTTGTTGTCAAAGTTAAACTTCCCCCCTTGCACAATTGCCGAATTGATCGAAGTGTGTTCCAAATGGCAAAGAAAACGATCGTATTTGGTATTCAAAGGCGTGGCTCATCTGACCGATGAAAACGGTTTCAATTTTCGACTACCAAAAGCAACGTTCGCTTTGGAGGCGATTTCCCGTTCTTCCGTGGATTTCCGTCGCATTTCCTTCAAATTGGGGACAGCAGCAACGCCTCCAAAGCGAACGCCCAAAGTGAAGGAAATGCGACGGAAATCCACAGTGGAGCTGAAAATCGCCTCCAAAGTGAACGTTGCTTCTGGCAGTCGAAAATTGAAACCGTTTTCATCGGCAGTTTGTTGTGATCAGAGCAGAGCAGATCCTTTGAATCAGCCTTGCCTTTGCCCATTCGGAACACAATTCGATCAAGTGCAAGGGAGAAATTTTTGGGGCCAAGTGCAATTGAAAGAGGTGAACCATGGATCAAAAGTCACAGATCACCGAGATCTTGCCAAAAAGTGGACTTGTCTACTCTGAGAAGTACGTTGGTTTCGTGCATTAGTTGATCAGCGGTAACGTCTGTTCTTGTTTGCGTAGAGGTGGATTTGCTGAAATATTGTGCAAACCAAAAATTTTGCCTTTAAAAAGTGCAGTTCTTGAGCAATTGCAAAAACTAGAGCAGTCGGCTGAAGATGCTCCTGCAGACAGCAATTTCGGTATGCACAAGTAACAAGCTGCGCTGCGCGGGCCTGGATGGAAATGGACTAGAACTGTGATAATATTGCGGTGACGATTGAAAGTAGTTTGAACTGCTTGTGAACCCTGTACAAAAGAATTGTATATAGTTGTCGTGTGCATGTGGTCGCCGGTGACACAGAAGTTGGACGAGTAATTAGTGTTATGTTCGTGCTTTTGGTGTGTGATTGGTGAGAGAGAAAGAAACAAAAGACAATGCCATATATGTATCAGTATGTAGGTTTTGTTGTGAGGAGATATACTATTTGTTTTCATGATAGGCAGCCAACCGCCGTTGAGTATTCACAACAGACTCAACCGACATAGCAATGGGCCAGCCTTCAAATAAGAAGAAAACAAAATCAGAATGAGCAAACTAGAACCTTGCAAACTATGATGCTTCCGTGTAGATACTGCAAGTACCGCAAACATGCGCCATTGTAGAAGCCAAACTCACGGGAAAAATAACAGCCAAAGAACGTAGTCCACACGAAGATGAAGTCGAAGCGAATCGATGGTTGCGGAGCGGCCAACGAATGCTGAAGTGCAGACGAAGCCACTGAATGAGAGACAAGAGGTTGACACCGTTCGTGCCACACACACCATGGATGCAGCCAGACATACAACAGTGATCATATTCTGGTGCTGGGGCACAGATGTGGAGGGAGAGGATGACGGCGTGAACCTCGCGGGCAGATCAGAAGAAAAGCGATACAAAATTGTGTGAGGAAATCAAAGGAAGGTGGCGTAATGCAGGACTATGACAGGGATACACGACAGACAGACGAGGGAATAAGGACTGCGCAGACGTCATCTCGAACACGAAGATTGAACAGCGATGATGTACAGAAAGAAAATCGACACACGTCACAGTGGCCGCCTCGCCAAGGCTTCAGCGAAGATTTTCTAAAATGTACGACTCGACACTGGGTTCTTCAGCGATTCAATCTCGAGGAGAAACGTTTCCAGATATACGCAGCAACTTATACAGGATCGTGCATCGTCCGACGGGAGGTTGCAGGGGGGTGGGAGGAGGAGACCGCATCACCGATGCTGTTGATGTGCGAAATTTCAACGGCACTCAACAGAGGGGTTATATACAAACACATTCGCATGCAAATTAGTAAAAGGAGCACATGCGAACAAAGGGCACCCAATGACAACTTGCGCTCGCTTGTTTCGTAGTGTCTCTCCGGCCTTCCAACGAATAGAAAAGTGGGCGGGGGGAGGGGACAGACGTCGTGGAACTTTCCAAACAAACTATATACAATACGAACGCATAAAAAATCGGGGACTTTCTTTTTTATTCGACGCATTCGGGTGTATATGATTCATTCCAAAAATAGCACACCAATCAATGTGGGGAGGGGCGGGAAACGCGGAATCATTCGAGAGGTGCGAAATTCAGCAATGTTTCTGTGCGTCGTGTGGCGTCGTTCGTGTAGCGAGGGGAGGGGTTAAAGAGACACACATTCTCGTTTGTGAGGCGGCCGTGAAAGAAACGAAAGGAGATCTGCATGGATCGGGGGATCGTCGTGTTTGCAAGTGGAAGGACGATGAGAGAGGAGGGAGACAAAGAAGACAAAGACAAAGCAAATGGAGAGAAAGAGACGAAGAGAAAGAGACAAAGAGGCTTGGAAGACTATATATATGGCGTTGTATGTGGGGGGTTATATGGGGAAACGATAAACAGCTCCAGCGGCTGTGCCTGATGATTGACATGCGGCTGGATGCGACAAATATAGAAGTGGGTGACGTTGTGGCCGCGACAACGAAGGAGGGAGCTGACCAGGTTAATATCGATCGATAGTCAGTTAATGCGCTTCGTCGCCAACGGACACCGCGCTCGTTGCACCTTCAACGCCGGGGTACGACGCGGGTACTTGTGCTTGTTGTGGCACCTGCGAGTAGTGTTGTTGCGCCGCTTGATAATGCTGGAACTGGGCCGCGGGGTCTTCCGCTCCCTCATAGCCTCCGCGGTAGAAACCAGGTTGCTGCTGGGCCATAGCCGCGGGGTAAGCACCGCCGTAAGCAGCAGCGCGTTGAGGCTGCTGACCGTAGGCTTGTGGCTGAGGCTGCGCCTGCTGGTGGGAGAAGAAGCCGGCGGCACTTTGCTGGCCGTAGCCAGTGGGGGCAATGCGCTGAGGCTGTTGCTGTTGATGCGCCTGCTGGTGTTGCTGCATCTGCTGCTGCTGCTGTGGTGCCTGGCCGTAGCCACCCATACCGCGCTGCTGACCGTACGCATTGAAACTGTCGCCACCGCGGCCGTACTGCTGCGGCTGTTGTTGATGCTGAGGCGCTTGGTGATGGAATTGCGGCTGCTGTTGCTGCTGAGGGTAGCCACCCTGTTGCGATTGGTAATGACCGCGTTGCTGAGGTTGCTGCTGTTGTTGTTGACCCGGGAATCCACCGTATCCGCTGCCGCCGCGACCGCCCATTCCGTATTGGGACTGGTAGCCACCGGCACCACCCATGTGGTGCTGAGGCTGCTGGTGTTGTGGTTGGCCACCGTAACCGGCGCGGCGGTCCTGATAACCACCCATGTGCGAGGGCTGCTGCTGGTGCTGTTGTTGCAACCATGACTGCGCTCCCTGATCGAAGCCCAACGAAGGAGCCGCAGGAGGAGTGACGTCCGGAGCAGCCGGTGGGACCATCGAAGGCGCTGCAGGAACACCCGGCGTCGTCACTGTCGGCGCCGGAGGGGCGGCAGAGCCGGCAGGCACGAAGGTCGCCGAGTACGCGTCGTAGTATCCCGAGTTGGTGAAGGCGGGATTGGCACCAGCTGCAGTAGCACCAGCTCCACCAGTGGCGGCGGCAGAAGGCGACGTCACGGGAGCAGCAGGAGGCACGCCCGACGCCTGCGAAGTGGGCGAAGTCACCACGTAACCAGCGGCAGGACCGCCAGTGGCTGGCGGAGCACCAGGCACAGCGCCGACCCCGCTGCCCGCATAGTACGACTCTGATTGGTTCGCATTGTGCTGATGAGAAGGATAGCCAGATTGGCCGTGCGAACCGCCGTGATGACCACCATGGGAACCGCCGTAACCACCCATTCCACCGCCTCCACCGCCTCGGTTGCCACCGAAACCACCGCGTGACTGTTGTTGGTATCCACCACCTCCACCGCCTCCACCGCCATAGTACTGGCTTCCACCGCCGTGTTGGTAATCTCCACCACCACCATGGCCGCGATGGTTGTTGCCACCTTTGTTGGCATACAACGTGTTGTGCTGGTTCGACCGCGTGTCATGGTAGCCGAAGCGACCGCGTTGATGTCCGCCGCCGTGGTGTCCTCGGCGGCCACCCTGCAAGTCGTCCAACTGAGCGAACCACTCGGGCACTTCTTGGTTATTTTCAGTCAACAAGGTCATCAACTTCTGCGCGATAGAGCCGTTGCCCTCGCCAGCCTCTTTGCCGGGAACGAAGAAGGACGTCGCAAGACCCGCTTGGCCCGCACGACCCGTACGACCGATACGATGGACGTAACAATCGAAATCGTCCCGAAGAAATGGGCATATCGAACTGAATCACGTGCGTCACCTGGGGCACATCCAAACCTCTCGCTGCCACATCGGTGGCAACGAGAATGCGAATATTGCCGTCACGGAACATGCGCAGGGCGTATTCGCGTTGCGATTGCGAACGGTCACCATGGATCTCTTCCGCAGCAACACCGTACATCGAGCGCAGGCAGTCACACAGCCAGGTGGCGGTCTTTTTCTTTTGCACGAAAATGAGGGTTCGTCCATCAGAGTGACCCAACGCCTGGATCAACAGCTCCATCTTCTTGTGCGGATCGGACGTGGCCAGCATCAATTGTTGGCGAATGTTATCCACGGTCGAGCCCACACGACCCACCGCAATCCACACATAGTTTCTCAAGAAGTCACGAGCCAGCTTCTGGATTTCGGAAGGGAACGTCGCAGAGAACATGAACGTCTGGCGCAGATCGCCGCGGGGCATGTCGTAGTCCTCCACGATCTTTCGGATTTGCGGCTACAGGACAGAGGAGACACCATACTTATGAAACGAACAGCAGTCTTCAGCCTATCTGAGACACTTTACCTCAAAGCCCATATCAAGCATGCGATCTGCCTCGTCCAACACCAAAAACGTCACCTGCGACAAGGAAACGCATCCGCGGTCAACGAGGTCGTTGAGGCGTCCGGGTGTGGCCACGATGATGTCACAGCCACCGGCCAACTCTTGCAATTGTGCACGAATATCGTTTCCGCCATACACACAAACGCTCTTGAGTTGCGATCCGAAGGTCAAACGGCGAGCATCCAACTGGATTTGAGAGGCAAGTTCTCTCGTTGGCGCGAGCACCACAGCGCGAGGCAGAGCTCCGCGATGGGGGTCGATGCTAACTACGGGCGCGCTCTCCACGCCTTCGATCTGTCGAACAAATGCATGGTCCAGCTGCGTGACAACTGGAACTAAGAACGCCATTGTCTTTCCCGAGCCCTACAAATCGTGAAACAATGCGCAAAGTGAGAGAAGTTGTCGGAGTATCACCCATGAGACGACGTACCGTTTGCGCACAGCAGACCAAATCCATTCCTGCAAGACCAAGGGGGATTGAATGCTTTTGAATTGGTGAAGGCTTTTCATAGCGAAGCAATTCGAAGCATTTCATAACGTTGGGGGGAACTTTGTCGCCCAATTCTGCGAAGGATTCAATTGTAGAAATTTCATCCGACTTAGGCCCAGATCGCTCAACAGGGATGTTATCATCAATGAAGCCAGAGCTCACTTGCTCAGCTTTCTTTGCAAACAAAAAATTCTCCTCAGAGTGACGAGGCATACGTCTGGGTCCAACGTAGTGACCGTTCATGTGTCGCTGAACTAAGTCCCAAAAATATTGAGTATCATTGGCGGCTTTGCGCTGTGTCGCAGCCTCAACAAATTGTCTGTTGTTTGACTTTCTATCTGGTGGATTGTGGTACATCGTTATGCTTGAAGAACGAAACGAATCTGCAGGATCGAAAAATTCACACACTTGTTTTTCAGTAAAGATTGCAACAGGACTTTCTGGGCCTCCGCAAGAACTTACCACAGCCAGGTCAATGATAGCCCAATCCAGGGTAAATGACCAAATTGGAGTGTAATGAAGCATTGATCCAAGCCGTCCAAAGAGATCATTCACCTCGTTCACGGTCGCACAGGAGCTCCAAGCTCTCTTCGAGTTCTGCACTGCGTGGTGTGCAACACCAGTGCAGCCCCGTGTGGTGTGGCGCAAAACACAGACCCCAGAGTTCCAGATGTGCTGCTATGAGAAATAGCGAAGTCCGCTGGAATCACATCTGTCGTAGGTTGAGGTCCAGCAACAGCCGTAATGAGTTTTGGTAATTGCCTAACTTCTCTAGTTTAATGTTTACTGTCAGACAGACAAGTTGCAATCTGACGCAATTTTCACCCACTTCAGCTTTTCACTAACTACCTAGGTACACACTGGCGCAAGATCATGGATCACGCAGAAGTTACCGCTTGGGATGGTCCAACCTTTGCAGGAGCTCTGAGGTTTGTAGGTTTGATAAAACCTTTTGTGGATCTTCCACATTGTCCAGGGATAAATTGAAGATACTTGAGAATGATGAGAGCCAGTCGTTGGCCACCGCCTCCGGGGTAACATTCGAAGACTGAGATAATGATGAAATGCTGCATACACCAGCTATGGAAGAGTTAAGGCCACAAGGCACAATTTTCTTGTAATATGACATGTCGGTGGACACATTCAACGATACACCGTGGATAGTAATCCACCGGCTCGCAGTGATACCTTGAGCACTTATCTTCTTGTTTCCGATCCAAACCCCAGCGTTTAGGTCGGATCTTTCTCCTTGAATGCCATACTTTTTCAGAGTTTCAATGACGGTCTGCTCCAAAGACCTGCTGAACCTACGTGCATGGGTCGGACGTGAATGAGTTATCATCAAAAAATTGGCAGAGCAAAAGCTTGATTGGAATTACCAATGAAGATCCCGCTTGTGCATATCCAAATCAAAGATAGGATAAGCAATAATTTGGCCCGGGCCGTGATAGGTCACTTCTCCTCCACGTTCGACGCGAAATAAGGGTAGGTGATTGTCGTGTTCGCTGAGAAGTACATTGTCAAGTGTTGCTCCTCGGCCTAACGTAAAAACGTGAGGATGTTGCACCAAAATTAAACTGTCCCAAGTAGGTCCACCTGCCTTCTTGGTTTCCCAACATTCATTCTGCAAATGCTTCTGCAGTCTCCAGATTGATTCGTATTCACTCAAATATTTGGTGAAGTTGTACACTTTACACAAACGGCTCATTCTCTACCAACGTAACCGAAACACAACACACGATTTTCCAGCCATCAGCAAATGCATGTGTCTGCCTTTCTCTTGTTTTGATGCATTGTCACGTCACATCACATCGATGTGAAGGAGCTGTCGTCATCATGTTGCCCCATTTCCACAGATCGTCGTCGTCGTCATGCAACATCTCAAAACTCACTTCTTTCGAATATTTTCTTCGATTTCGGCCTTTTCCAAAACTCGGCAACTTTCAAACCGCACTGTCGACAGCAATTCGAATTTGGACTGCAGCAATCAGGTCAAGTTAGATTGGCGATTGACTTAAAACCATTGCATCATTGAAAACCATAAAGCTTTTTCGGCTGGATCACCATTCGCTGCTTCTGCAACGCTTCCACTTCAACATCTGACTTGCAATAATCTCACAAAGGACAGCTACAAGTCACATGTCGCGAACAGGTGGCAAAGCGTTCCAGGTAATGTTTTCTCTTTCTCATTCCCACGTTGGACTTGCATAACTCGATCCTTTTGCACAGAGGAAAGTTTTGAAGGCCCTGAGCGAATTCTTTCGATCTGAGAGAGTTCAAGCTCTCGTCCAAGATATTGACAGGTACTTTTTTTCACTCCCAATCGGATGATTTGCTCACAGTAACACTTACTCGATTCGTGGGCTTTTGCATCGGTAACTCAGAGACACCGAGGAACTTTCTATTATCATTGATCCTCATTCTTTCAAGGACTTTGATGGTAAGTCGTTGTGTGACGATTTGATGTGATAATAGTTGTTCACCAGATGTCCCTGTTTTAGAAACCCTCGAGGAGTTGAAAGCCGAGGTTGAAAGGGCTTTTAAGTTTTGCTCTCGCATTAGAGGCAAGAAGACGGAAGCTCTGGCATTGAATGAGCTAGCCCAATCTAAAATTGACGAGTTTCTTGAAGACGACGTGGTCGACAGTGCCGACAAACGTGGTCGCGACGAGGCCGACGGCGACGATGAGCATCAATCGAAGAAGGCCAAAAAGGCTAAAGTCTCCGCCTTGTCTCCTGAAGATAAAGCTCACCTTAGGGAGATCGCGAATAAGCTTAGCAAAAATGCCGAGGCTGATCCTTTCTTGTATCCGGTCGACAAAAGGTACGCAATGGTCAGCGATGTATAATCTGCCACTTTGCCTCATCGTCCATCCTCGATATGTAGTGTTTTCCCTGTGTATTATGAAGTTATCGACGACCCTATGGATATCACAACGTGGAAAAAGAAGATCAACGACTACACCTCTGTCAAGGAGGCCCTCGATGATCTTCGTCTCATTTGGACCAACTGCTGCACGTTCAATGCGGAGGGGTCGGAAATCAACAATACGGCGCTGCGCATTGGCGTAGAGACTGAGGCCCATATTGAGGTAGGTGACTTGCACGATCAACAGTCTGCACCCCTGTGTCGTGTCATCCTTACTCCATTGTATCACGTCTTGCAGTCGCTCTTCGGAAAAGCAGAAGTGGACTTTCACTGGCGAAAGATGTTCAAGGGACTAAAGCTGCCAAAGACACCGAGTAAGGAAACAGCGCCATCTATGGAGCCCCCAAAGTCCGACAAGGGAGAAAAGAAGAAGCGCAAGCCTGTGGTAGAAGTGGACGGTGTGTCAATGGCTGATGTGAAGGATTTGGTGAAGACTCTGTTCGACGACGACCGCACCATCTTGTTTCGGACGCCGATTACCGATGATGTAGCTCCTGGTTACTCGGATTTAATCGCTGAACCCATGGACTTGAGTACTATCAAGAAGAAGCTCCGAGGGCAGTTGTATGGGGATGATGTGGGCAGCGCCATTCGTGAATTGCGGTTGGTCTGGTCCAACTGCCAGGAATACAATGCGCCAGGATCGGACATCTATAACCTCGCGAAGGAGATGGAAGAAGAGCTTGAAGCGAAGCTGAAAGAACTGAAAAGTCGAGCGCTCCAACAAGCTGCAGCTAAGAAGGCCGAAGAAGTCGTCGAAACGCCTGGTGGGTCGAAGGCGGGCAAGGGCGGTGCGAAAGTGGCGGTGAAGGGCCAGCATCCTCCGTCGGACGAAGAATTGAAAATCAACAGAGTGCCGACGAGTGACTATCGCGCGTTGTCCGCCAACGCTGTCAAGGACCTTCTGTCCATCGTGAAGACTTTCGCCGATATTGGGCCCTTCCAGCAGCCGATCAAAGAAGAAGATGCGCCGGGGTACTTCGATGTCGTCAAGACGCCGATGGATCTGGGCACAGTCGAGCGGAAGTTCATGCTCGGCTCATATCACAGCAGTCCGTCAGACGTCGTGGAAGACATTCGTTTGATTTGGCGCAACTGCGTGTCGTACAACTTGCACGACTCAGCGATCTTCAAGACGGCCGTGGCCCACGCGCAGCTCTTCGAGGAGAACCTGCGGCTGGTGATCAAGCGCGACCACGACAAGGTCTATGAGTCCAAGCCGCCGACGTTTGCTTCGTCTGAGAAGATGCAGTTGGAAGAAGAAGAGAACGACGACATGGTGGACGAAGAGGACGACGGCGACGGCGACGACGACGCCATCGGTGACAAGGCGCCGGACGGTAGCCAAGTGCAAAACACCCCCAAGCGCCGGCGAACGTACTGCTCCTTCCGCGTGCGCAAGTACCGACACGTGCTCCGGTTGGTGACCATTCACGAACTGGCGGGGCCCTTCATCGATTTGCCCGTGGATAACGCGGAGTACCTCCAGAAGGTGGAGCATCCGCTGTCGCTGACCACGATCAAACAGAAGATCACCGAATACCAAGAGATCCCGCTGGGTTTCTTCGCCGATCTGAAGAAAGTCTTCGACAATTGGCTGTCCTTCGCTGACCCGCAGTCAAACACGTACCAAGCCGCGCGCGTGCTGAAGAACTTCAGCGTGGACATCTTCTATCAGAACTTCTTGTCGCTCGCGCCGCTGAAGACGCCCGAGGACGAGCAGTGCATCACCGAACACCGATCAGCCGACAGCAACCATCCTGTCTTCGAAGAAGCCATTCGAAAACGTTCGAAGGAGCCCGGCAGCAGTCACGAGGCGCATGGCGAAGGGAAGCTGCACCATGCGCCGGCGATGTCGGTGGCGACGACGATGACGCCCGCCGTCGATCTCGCCTCTCGTCGCGAGTTGTCGCCGCTGTTTCCTGGTCGATCGAAAACGGATCACCGCGATCGCGTGGAGGAGCTGAACGCCTTCTTATCGGGCGAGAAGGCGGCGCAGTCGGATCTCTTCCGCCACAGTGCTCACGGGAAAGCGGTGCAGCTGCTCAAAGAAACGAAACTGCCGTTCATCGTGGCACCGTCGCTGTACGAAATCACAGATTTCGGCACGTTGCAACCACCGATCAGTTCGTCGCGTAAGGCGTTGTATCCGATTCGCTACGAAGTGCTGCGTATCATGCGCGTGGCAGTGGTGCCAGAGAACGAGGCGGAGCGCGGTGCCTTGAAGGACTACCCGCACGTCAGCGCCATTTTCAAGAGCAAAATCACCGTCGAGCCTGAGACCGATCGCTTGTTGTTCGTCGTGGAACTGGACAACGGCGTCGTCGTTGGCAAAGGCCGCAGTGCGAAGGAGGCGTGGACCGAGGTGCTCTCCCGCGAGTTGGCGCTGGTGCACAGTTTGGGCAGCAAACTGCTGCGGTGTCGCGCGGTCTTCAACCGCGTCTGCGTGTCACCGGACTGCGTACCCTTCCTCGAGCAGGTGCCTCTGGACATGACCGACTACTACGCGGTGATCCAGTCGCCGATGTGGCTGCGCGAGGTGCACAACCGCCTCTCCGACGGGTCGTACGACAACGAATTCGACTTCGCCTGGGACATGCGCCTGATCTTCCGCAACTGCAAAGAGTTCAACGTCAGCAACTCGGCGCTGTACAAGCAGGCGGATCGCTTGTCGAATCTCTTCGAACAGCTCTTCGTCGCGTGGGTCATCAACGTGCAAGACGCGTCCACGACCGACCTCGCCACGGGCGAGTGGACCGACTGGACCGACCTGCGCTACTTCGGCACCAAATCCGGTGCCGAGAACGTGTGTAAGATCTCCGGCACCAAGGCGCCTGTGTCCGAGCTGCTGCGTTGTCAGTACTGCGAGGACTACTACCTGCCGGCGTCGGTGGGCCTTCCCGCGAGTCGAGCGCATGCGAAGTCGAAATGGGGCTGCGCCCGCTGCTCGCACGCGTTGGAACTGGCGGGGAACAACCTCGCGGGTGACCCGTTCGTCGTGGAGGTCGAGTCGTCGTATCCCGCCAGCGAAGTCTACGTGCCCGTCGCCGAGTTGGGCGTGGGCTGGCTACAGGCGCGACGCAAACGCGGCGGCTTGAAGAACGTGTTTTTGTCGCCGCTGGGCTACGAGATCCACTCGAAGGACGCGATCGACGCGCAGAAAGAGTTCGAAGCGACGGTGGACAAGGACTTGCTCACGGCGCGTGCGAAGGAGTTTCAAGAAACGCTGCCGGGCAAGAGCGGCGGCGCCAAGGGTCGCGGCGGAGGCGGACGCCACCGATCGCCATCGAAGGCGCGCAAGTCGTTTCTGCAGCCCGACGAAGCCAGTGGCGACGCGAGCAAAAGCGTCGACCAGCCGATCGACGCGAAGTTTCTGGAGCAGGGCCGCATCATCAACGGCAAACTGGTGCACTTCCAAGTGCCCGCGGGCTATCGCCTCGTCTTCTGCGTCGCGGCGAACGAAGACGACGTCGTCGCGGCGACGGAAGCGGGTCAAGACACGACGGCGCTGCTCGACACGTTGCGCGTCTGCACCGTCGAGACGCTGCCCGAGTTCGGCTTCTTCGGCTTCCATTTGCCCGCGATCCGCAGCCGCCTCGAGGGTCTCGAAGGCGCGCTGGATTGCAAAGTCTACGAATTCGCGGCAAATGGCAACGCGAAAGAAGACATCATCGCGACGATGCGCCGCAAAGTCGACGAGGCCAAACTCGTCGCCGAGGCGGAAGACGCGTTGAAGCGCATCCTGCGTCACGAGCGGTGGCAATACGAACACGCAAAGCTCTTCCCTCAAAAGCCAACGTCGCTCAGCGCGGACAAACCCCCGTTGATGCAGCACTTCCGCAAGTTGTTCCCCGTGAAGCAGTTCGACGGCCTCGACGTCGTCGTCTCGCTCTGGGACTTCTTACACGCGTGTTCGGCCGTCGGTTTCGTGAACTTCACCCTCGCGGACATCGTCTCGAGTACACAGCCGTGTGGGAGCTCGCACAACGTGATGCAGACGGTCTTCGACGAGATCGGCTGCATCTTCACGGACTTGCTCGTCGGCGAGCTAAAGCATCGCCGCTGCTACATACCGCTGACCGAGCAGCGCTGGCAGGAGATCTGCATGGTCAACCCCATCAACACGCTCACCTGGCCGAAGGTGCTCGAGAAGACGCTGCTGCTGTTGTCGCTGCCGTTGTCGGTCGACGAGGCGGATCTGTTGCTGTCTCGGACGCTCGGCGGCGAGTGCCTGGTGCAGTTGAAGTTCCTCGCGTTGCTGTACAACCATCCGCTGATCGACGAGTTCCTCGCCCCGCAGAGCGCCAGTGCCTCGGCGTTGGACGAGATCCGTTGCGCCGTCGTCGCACAGTGCGCCAACTACGCCACGTGCTACGTCGGCGTGGCAGACTTCACGACGGCGGTGATTCAAGTCTTCGTCGACGCGCGGGAACGCGACGGAACCAGCGACGTAACCCACGCGAAAATCGACGTATTGGAGAACTGGCTCACGCGGTTGATGGTGCGCATGGGCCTGCTGCCGCAGCCAGAGGCGGAAATGGCGAGTTTGGACGACCGCCTCGCGGACTTCGACCTGGCCGCGGAGCAGCGCGTCGATCGGTCGTATGGCGGCTTCGCCCTGTCGCGCGTGTCGCCCGAAAGAGCCGAAGTGCTGCTACCGCACCACCTGCACGTGCAGGAGCCGCAGACGACGGCTGTGATCAAAGCGAAGACGTTGAAGTCGCTCGAGCGCATCTTGTTCGTGCTCAGCGCCAGTGATCCGGAGTATTGGTCGTCAACGGACCGCGTCTCCGCATTTCACGCGATGGTCGACGCCGGCCTCGTCACGACCGAGTTCCAATTGGAACTGCGCAAGAGCGGTCGCCTGGTGGAGCCCTTCGACACGTTCCCCGCCACCGAGATCGACGTCATCCTGTCCGAGGCCCACACGAAGGCGCTGACGTCGATTCCGCGCTACGCCGTGTGCCATTTCACGGGCATCACGACGGCCGTCGTGCCCGAGGCGGCCAAATGGACCGTCGTGCCACCCGAATACCTCCGCACCGACGTCCCGGTCAAAGCGGAGACCACCGCGGCCGCGTCGTCGTCGGCTGTGATGGACGTCGACGAGACGAAGCCTGCCGCGGAGAACACCGCTGCCAGTGCAACGAAGCGACGCGGTCGCGACAGCACCGGCGCCCACGACACAAACGTCTACGCGCTGAAGGAAGCGCTGTCGCGCATCGTGCACTGCCGCCGCTTCGCGGAACAGGACAAGCACAAGTACGTGGAGCGCATGCAGAACGTCGTGCTGCGCTCGTTCCACCCGGAGTTCGACATCTCCTTCAAGACGTCGGCCTTCGCGCGGTCGCAGCCGCTGGGCTACGACGCCGTAGGCAACGCCTACTGGATCTTCCACGCCCAAAGCAGCATGACGCTCTTTCCCTTCGACGAGAAGGCGCGCGCCCTCGACCCCACCGACGTCAACACCGTCGAGCCCTGCATCCTCATCCAAGACCCCGCCGCGACGTGGTACTACTGCAGCGCGAAGTACATGGCTGCGCTGCTCGAGTATCTCACCGACCCATCGCCTCACGAACAGCTGCTGAAGCTGCGGCTCATCGAGAAGTTCTACATCACGAACTGCTCGATCCGCCTGTCTACGCTGGACATCAAACCGTTGCAGCTCAGCTGGCTGCAGCGCAAGCTCATGGTCGAGGCCTGGGCCACCGACCAAGCCGGGTATCAAGGCCCTAACGAAGCGCATCGCTCGCGCATCCAGGAGGTGCTCTGGGCGCGCACGGCCGAGGTGCGCATGCACATGTACTACGCGTATCTCTTCAAACTCGACGACGACGTCGAGCGGGTCTCCGAGCGGGCAGAACGTGACGCGATCACGCGCAAGCAGCGACGCTTCAAGGAGGAGAGCTTCGACGAGGTCTTCGACTTGAACCCGCGTCGCGGCTGGAACCGTCTCGACTACTACACGCGGCTGCGACAGCTCTCGGCCGTGACGACCGCCACGACGATGCACAGCGACCCCAACGTGCCGAAGACGCTGGCAGCCTTCGTCTACACGAAGACGCCGTTCTTGGTGCGCAACACGTGGGCCGACACGTTGGCGGCGCAGGGCCAATCGTCGGCGAACAACGACGACGGCGAAGGCGACGAGAACGGCGACGGAGAGTCGCGGCCCGCCGCATCGCAGGCCGGCTCCGACGTCGCCGCATCCACCGGCGCTGCTGTCGCAGAGACGGCGAAGGATGTGACGATGGACGTTGACGAAGCGCAGGACGCGGCGCCGGCGGTTGTGGTGGACGTAGTGGAGCCTACCGTCGCACCCGCGACGGCCCCAGCGACGACGGCGATGGACGTCGATGAGCCGCCCGCCACTGCGGCCCCGGTGGCTGTCTCGACTGCCCCGGCGGTCGTGGAACCGCCCGTAGAAAAGGCCACCAGCATCGCCGACGCGGCGTATGCCGCCAGCCACTTCCAAGGCGGCGGTGCCGTCGGCGACGGCCCTGCGAACGTGCCGCATGTGAACGTGCCGTCGTACGATGGCACGTCGATTCTCCCGCCGCGCGCGACGAAGGCGGTCGAGCAGCTGCACATTCTGTCGGGCGAGCTGCTGCGTCTCCACGCGAGTGGCAAGCACGCCGCGTGCTTCTTCAACTTGTCGCAGTCGGGCATTTCGCAGTGCTTGACGAACGTGAAGACGGATTGCTACGGATTCCGCTGGCGCTACTACAACGGCCCGGCCGTGGACTGTGAGTGACTACCCTCTGCTCTGCCTGTTGTTCTAATGGACGATGCTCACCCCGTACCGCTCTGCTCTGTCGTGTGTCTGTGTGTAGTTCAAGAGATCGAGGCGCAACAAACGCCGCTGGACGTCCTCATGGCCATGCAGAACGACAAACACAGCATCGAGCTCTACCGCCGCTGGGTGGCCAACGGCCAGGACCCCACCGCCATCGTCGTCGACCCGGCGCAGCCAGCGGCGCATTTGCAATCGCGGCTCTCGTCTCACTACGGCGGCGTCGCGTTGATGGAGGCCATCCGTCGCAGTGCGACGCGGTTAGCGACGATGTCGGCCACCCGCTACGTACGCAGCGCCGACACGACCGCGATGCCCGTGAAGACCGCCCTCTTTGCTGGCATCAACCGCGGCGTCGTGCTGGCAAAGCCGCTGTCCGCTACCGAGGCGACCAATCCCTCCGTCGCCATCACGGTGGCTGCTGCGCTCCAAGGCGATCCCAACGCGGCCTACTACTCGTTCCCTCCCCAGCATCTGTGCAAGGTGAATCTCAACGCGCTGCCGCACCTCGTGACGTCCACGAAGACCGCGCCCGCCAAACTCGTCAAGTTGAAAGGCGAACTCTTCAATATCCTGTACGCCTTCCCGGAGAAGGCGCTGAAGTGGCCGGTATTGGACGAGGCATCCGAAGCGGTGATCGCGAAAGCGGGCGAGGATGCCATCCAGTCGACGGTGGAGCATCACCGCGCCTCGGCCAACCCGCCCAGCGAAGAGGAGATCGCTCGTCTGGCAGACAAAAACGCGCGCAAAATCAAGCGCCGCATGCGCCGTAAGATGGCCATTGAAAACTTCGCGTTGGCGGTGCAGTCGGCGACGACAGCACAAGAGCTGCTGCGCCAACTGCTGATTCTGGAAGCGGCCGTACCGCTGACGCTGACCTTTAAGTGCAAACGCGAGGCGTTGCCTGTCACCGCCAGCTCCATCGGTGAAGTGGCGCAGCGATTGTATGCATTCGACCGCAGCATCGCCTACGACGCTATTACCAACGTGGAAAGTGCGCCGCTGTGCTGTCCGTTCCGCCTGAGATCGCAGTTCGTTCCTCGCTGCCACGTGCACGTGTACTGCATTCGCTACATGGGCCACACGGGCAAGTGTTCGACCTTCGTGAATGGGTTCTCGCGGTACCCCGACCAGTTCCAATTGGCCCCGCCTACGGATCCGTTCAGTAATCAAAAGCAAACGCAGTACCGAGAGTTCTTGTACGGCGGAGGAAGTGGCGGCACAGTCGCCCCTGTCCCTGGTGCCGCCGTGGGCTCGTCGCAAAACGCGGGACATCGACCGTCGTATTCCGGTGTCCCGCGTCCGGTTGCACCTGTACCTACGCGTGTTGAGGTGCTTCCGCGACTCGCACAGCTAGTGGAGAAAGCCAATCCGGACATTGAGAAGGAGCAGGGCTACATCCCCACGACCAACGAGATCGTGACCTCCATTTGGCTGTAAAATACTCGTCTTCCGCTGCCCACTGCCTGTTTAGTCTATTTTTGTTTGTTTTCCGCGTAAGAAACTAAGTCATTTTTCGTCGTCGACACGATAACATCATCAAGGGGTGAGCATTGGGAACGAATTAGCGGCCAGCAAGCACAACAAACTTGCTACAGAAAACTGAGTGTGATAATATAATTTGTGTGAGCTCAACCAAAGCAAACGAAAGCTCAACTAATCAAGGCCCCAGGACGCCTTTACTCTGGTGAATGTCTCTTTCGACAACGAATGGGCGAGGGGGGATCCATATACATGCACGTCACATTCGATTGCGAGGGTAAGTCCAAGGAGAGTGAGATGCAAAGAGAAAAACCATACTTATAATGCGAGAACGACAGCAGGAGTGAAGGAACAAACGACGACCAAAGGGAAAGAGAGGAGTAGGTACAAAGTGCTTCATAGGACCAAACAGTGGTCCAAGAGCGGCCTGTTTGAAACAGAGGTGTCAATTCGACCATCGATGAGACACGCGATCATATACAAACGAATGTGGAGGAGGCAATAGTCAAACTGCTTCGAGAGTGGAGGTGACGTGTGACGATGAAGAACATGAAGAATTAACCATTGATGGAAATTAAGCAACAAGACGATGTACACAGAGAGCAACGATGGTCGACAACCACCGCGGCACCATGGCCACGGTTCTAATGGAGGGGGGAGGAGAGAAGATCCACCCGTACAATGCGACAACGGATATGCCTCGTACAGTTGTTGGATCTTGTCACCGCACAAACATCAATGAATAACTTTTGAATTGGGTGATCAGGCGGAGAGATAGGTTCCAATTGAATTTGAGTTGGTCAACGAGAGAAGAGGCGCCAGTGGCAAGACATAAACAGAACGGTTGCACAGAAGGTGCTCCCATCCACACACAAACACACAAACGGATTGAAGCATTGCGCACTATTGATACAAACACAGTGGAGGCCTCGCACAATTGCGATTTGGAAAAAGAAAATAATGTGCACCGATCTGACCACCAGCAACCGTGTTGTCAGCTGGCTGGTGAACGATTAATGCATATATATACAAGCAACATACATACAAATAATTCACAATGATACGATGCGTGCCCAAAATTCATCGACGAAGTAAGAAAGCATCGCATGCGTATTAGGTCGGTGGGAAAACCAAACGAAGGTGTAACAAATAGCGACCCGTGTCGCATAAAAAAGAGTAGAAATCAATGATATTCAGAGAAAGACTCACCACGCATCACCAACTAGTCCATCAAAACTCCCACTTATTGATGATTGGATGGAGTTCGAAGAGGAGGAGCGGGCATAGCCATGATATATTGCACATTGTTGCCACTGGGAGTGTGGTGCAGCGGAGGTCTCGTGTAAAACATGGTTGGAGTGACAGGCATCATCGACTCTCCCATCGGCGGGTACTCGGGAACAAACTGATTCTGGTGCAGTGGCGAGCCACTGGGATTACGACTCAGAGAGTTTGACTGACTTTGAATCATTCGTTGCGCTGACGCTTCCGATGACGCTGATGACAGTGAGGCGACGCCAAGGAACTGCTGACCATGCTCAGTTGGAGTGTGAGCTGTTGAAGGCACATGCTGTGGGTGAGGCAAAGCCTGCATGTGATAAGAGAGAGGCGACTGGTGGTTTGGGGATGAGCTTCCTTGCATATATTGCTGCATAAACTGCTGCTGAGGAGGAGAAGAGGAATAAGGCGAAGTTGGCGAGTGCGTCATCGACGAAGGCGAGAACATCGCATGCGGAGATGGAATAAAAACTGGTGTGGGCATCATCGGAGGTGGAATGACGTAGGGCATTGGTGGAGAGGATGTATTATGTGATGTTTGGATCGGATTTGGAACCAACATGGGAGAAAGTTGAGATGAGATACCATTGCCCTGATATTGCTGAGAAGGGAGACCATTATTGCCTGCATATGGCACAGGGTACGCGGTATACATTGGTTGCATGGGCACGAATTGCATTGGCATTTGTGGTACAAACTGCTGCATCATTTGTGGCTGATGTAGATAAGGCTGCTGCTGGTTTGGCTGTTGATTATTTTGTTGAGGATGCATGGCTAGAGATGCTTTAGTGTCGTGCGACATGCTGGAGCTGACTGACCCACTTGGAGAATTCCCTTTACTCTCTGCCTTCATACCGGCACTCTTTCCTTTGAGATCTTGCTCAGATCGATAGCTCAAACTGCAGTCATATGTGACACCATTGATAAGTCGCTTGCGAACTGTCTCCCTTGCTGCCACCGCTCCTTCAGGTTGAAAGAAGTAAACGAAGCCATATCCACTTTGAACCAAAGTTTCGTGGTCGCGAACATGCTTTTTCAAACTAATGTCTGCAATTTCTCCGAAGGGGCTGAACACAGAATCCAGAGTAGCTTCTGTGACAACGTAATTGAGCTCGCGGGTAACAAAGCTAACGTGAAGCTGCACCCACGAATCCTTTTCTCGCGGAGGAAGCGTGCTGTAGGCCCAATTAACTCTAAAAGTCGAAAGTTTAGTCAACCACGAAATTAACAGCACTGTTTTGATGTGATATACCTCATTCTTCGGCCCATGAACTTGGTATCATTCAAGGACTCGATGGCCTTTTGCGCCTTCGCCACATCTTGAAGCTCAACAAAACCGTGCATTAAGCTATCACCCGATCTTCCCTTCCGAATTTGAGTGCTGATCACTGGGCCATACTTTGCGAAGGCTCCAAAGAGGTCCTTCTCGGTGCAAAATTGTGACAAGTCACCAACGAATAGTAAGCTGGTTGATGTTGCTGGTGGCAACTCTTCAGTTTGTGGATTGCAGGAAGATGTCATGGTCATTTTTGTCAAATGATTGTAATTTCTTTCTATCAGGTTTCAGTTATGACTTCGTTTGCAATGCAATGGCTTTCTTATGATGACAAATTTTCAGTGAATTCCGTGTGAAACTGAGCATTCGGAAATTTTCAACATTGGAGTGAGAGGAAGACCCCCTTCCGTCACCCTGCTCTTCCGGCCTTTCGCCAGAAATTTTGTTCAATTTTTCACGTCCGGCCAACGAACCGAAATTTGGATTTCCTATTTTTCCAGATTGTCTCACTATCTAAGTAGAGTGTGTGGACGTGTACTCTCCATGTGATAAGCAGCATCTCCTCCTCATGGTCTGTCTCCATTCCCTTCGAAGCCACCATCGATGACAGTTTGTTAGTCAAACAGTCAACAAAAGTACTTCCCAACTGATTCCGGACCAATCATTTCCAGTCAGATCTTCGCTTTCTTTTCCAGTATTGAATCACTTTATTCTCAACGAACATGGCGGACGAAGACTTTTTGAACGATGACATCGACGCTGGGGAAGGAGACGCGGACGAGATGTTTGATCCAGATTTCACAGGAGAGTCAGGGGTAAGTTGACAGTTGCTATGTCTTGAATACAGTTTGACTTAATCTCATGAGCATTTTTTGTGCTGTCTTTCCCATTTCTATTTCTCTCCAGATGGATGTGCAGGGTGGCAACGACCAACCACAAGAAAATATTCAGCTCATCGACACATCTGCACCAAGACCGAATGCCACTGGCAATGCGCGAATCACAACAAAATACATGACCAAGTACGAGAAAGCGCGAGTTCTTGGGACTCGGGCGCTTCAAATCAGCATGAATGCCCCTGTGATGGTCAATGTGGAAGGCGAGACGGATCCGTTGAAGATTGCAATGATGGAGCTGCGGGAAAGAAAGATTCCGATGATTATTCGAAGATACTTACCAGACAACTCGTACGAAGATTGGAATATAGACGAGCTGATCATAGATTAGAACTTCTTTCTGTAACTTTCTCAAACTTTTCAAAAAGCGAATTCTTATGGTTACTTCGTTACTCCTCTGTTCATGTTTATCAATTTAGGAACCATCAAAGGTACCTCAGCCACATACAACCTCCAAAGACGTAGTGTGCGCCCGCTTATGATAAGGGGGCCAGAAATAGAGGCGTCAAACGAAACGCATGTGAAGAAGGTAACGAGCAACATAAATTCGACAATTACAGAAAGAAGTTTCAATCTATGATCAGCTCGTCTATATTCCAATCTTCGTACGAGTTGTCTGGTAAGTATCTTCGAATAATCATCGGAATCTTTCTTTCCCGCAGCTCCATCATTGCAATCTTCAACGGATCCGTCTCGCCTTCCACATTGACCATCACAGGGGCATTCATGCTGATTTGAAGCGCCCGAGTCCCAAGAACTCGCGCTTTCTCGTACTTGGTCATGTATTTTGTTGTGATTCGCGCATTGCCAGTGGCATTCGGTCTTGGTGCAGATGTGTCGATGAGCTGAATATTTTCTTGTGGTTGGTCGTTGCCACCCTGCACATCCATCTGGAGAGAAATAGAAATGGGAAAGACAGCACAAAAAATGCTCATGAGATTAAGTCAAACTGTATTCAAGACATAGCAACTGTCAACTTACCCCTGACTCTCCTGTGAAATCTGGATCAAACATCTCGTCCGCGTCTCCTTCCCCAGCGTCGATGTCATCGTTCAAAAAGTCTTCGTCCGCCATGTTCGTTGAGAATAAAGTGATTCAATACTGGAAAAGAAAGTGGAGATAAGGTCTGACATAATCACTGAAACATCCAGTTGGTCCTGTGATTTGCCAGTTGACTTCGCATTCTGACATTCACTCACCTGCATTAGAATGAGCACCAGATTCTGGGGTGTTGTGGGAATCAGGAAGCGTTTGGCGCTTAAACGAAATCGACATTATGGATTTATTTACACATTATTTACAATGCACGAATCATCTTTTCCAATGACAAGAACAGAATTGATTTGTAAACGTTGCTTTCTGTCAAACGCATCAATTTTCACGGTCCGCTGTCAATCTGCGGAAGGCGGGAAACACCAACGGGGAGTCTTCCCTTGCTTCATCGACGATTTTAGAACCAAGCTTTTCGCGCAAATACTGATCAAAGATTGCTGATAAACTATCATCAGCAAAAGAGGCGATCGTAATTGCGATGGCGTTCAGTGCAATAGATAATGGGGATGTTGATACAATCACCTCTGTTGCCTGAAATAGTTATAACAGATGAGTCACCATGCAAAAGAAATCAGCGAAGCAACAAGTACTCTGTACCTGCAAAAGAAACGCAACATAACAGCTTCTTTCGATAACTGTGCGATTCCACAGTAGAATTTGCTCCATCGATCCTTCCGTAGACTGCCTTTCTTTGGCGAAGCGAATCCAATCAGAGCTAAGGAGCGAGATAATGATGCTCTGCGGATGTTCAACGTGAATGCTGAATGATAGTGTCTACATGATCGTTAAGAACACAGATGTGACAAATGTCACGCGTCGCATTGATCGAGGAGTGTGACGTTACCTCGATAAGGTCTCTTTCAGCATCGTTGATATCCTTATCACTGTACCCACCATTGGTGATACTTAAAAGTTCCTGCGCCCGAATGAAGGAGCCCTCCAGCTTTCCAGATAGGAAGAGACAAGCAAGCCTGCTCAATCAGTTAGGAGGGAAAAAGAGTGATGAGATATGAACACTGTGCTGATGGTACAACCACGTACATGACGATAATAATCTGTTCCTTTTGCATTTTGTCGAGCTTATTGCTTTCTTGCCGTGTGCGGAAGTAATTCCAGAAGAAATACAAAGATGTGGACTGCATAAATGACAGGGTGAGACCTCTTCGCGGACGGGCAGATGGCGGGTGAACGTACCGCAACTCTCCAATTATATTTTCTAAAAGCAGCTTGTGAATCACCTCCCCCCAACACCCCAAACATGTTTAAAATGTGAAGGGAACAGTCCTGCATACAGGCCACGAACTCTCCGTCCATTCTGTCCAATTCGTTCCCGACGTTGAGAGATCACCTCCAAATAAAGTAAGACAGCACTAGATACAGCACGAGAGTACCCCCTTTTTCTAAAGCAGTGGCCAATCAACAGACCGCGGGAATCTTTCAATTTTCATGTGAAATCGTCCTTCGTTGTTAGACTAGACGTTCTTCGTGACTTCGTGACCATGTCGTGAGTGTGGTCATATATTCTCACTACATTTCACTTTGAAAAGTGAAACTGGTAAAAGTTATGAACATCGCTGCGATTTGATCTATCCCCCCGACCCCCGACACACATTGACTTATTTCGATTACTGCTACCAATCAGTGGAAATTCCCATACCCATAACAGTCATTGAATATTTTGGGATGTGCCTATGCAAATTTTGTTCTATGGTCACATTCTTTTGGTATCCGATCGACTGTTACTGGAGAAAATGAAGGGTTTTATCGTGGTTGTGATGGCTCTTGCCTTCGCTTCTTCTCTTTCAAAACAACAAGGTACCCTTTTCATTGGGAGAGTTCGTACACTGTTGTGATAGCTTATTTTGTCTTGTGGCTTGTTTATACAGAGAAAAAAGAGAATATCTCCGTGCAGAGACGACTTCAATCTCCATGGTTAAGTTCTCCCTCAGCATCGCCCACTTTCCCAACTGCTCCATCTTTGTCGACATCAGGGAGACCGTCGGTCTCGCCTTCAGCATCCTCTCCATCCAGTCAGCAACCATCGACTGAGAGCCCCTCATTCCCCGTTGCTCCTTCATTGTCCACTTCCGATCGCCCATCACCAGCCCCGACTGAAGCGTCTATCTGTCCGACGTCAGTTCCTTCGTCAGTGCCCACCATGGTTCCGTCCACTTCCCCGTCAGTCTCACCAACCTTTCCCGCTGCGCCATCACAATCGAATTCTGGCACGTCTTCGAATAACCCTTCTTTCTCAACAGTCCCAAGCCGTTCTCCAATGTGGTGGTGGAGACGTCGTCGCTCCCCTTCACCAACATCGACTGAGAGCCCCTCCTTCCCCATAGCCCCTTCATTGTCCACTTCCAATCGTCCGTCACCAGCCCCGACGGAAGCGTCTATCTGCCCGACGTCAGTTCCTTCGTCAACGCCCAGTTCATCTCCGTCGTCAGGACCCACATCAGTCTCAAACAATTCTTTCCGTCCAACAGCCGCACCAACCTTTCCCACTGCGCCATCACAATCGAATTCTGGCACGTCTTCGAATAACCCTTCTTTCTCAACAGTCCCAAGCCGTTCTCCAATGTGGTGGTGGAGACGTCGTCGCTCCCCTTCACCAACATCGACTGAGAGCCCCTCCTTCCCCATAGCCCCTTCATTGTCCACTTCCAATCGTCCGTCACCAGCCCCGACGGAAGCGTCTATCTGCCCGACGTCAGTTCCTTCGTCAACGCCCAGTTCATCTCCGTCGTCAGGACCCACATCAGTCTCAAACAATTCGTTCCGCCCAACAGCCGCACCAACCTTTCCCACTGCGCCATCGCAATCGAATTCTGGCAGCCCAACATCCCCAACTGTGTCAGTGCCTTCGTCAACGCCCAGTTCATCTCCGTCGTCAGGACCCACATCAGTCTCAAACAATTCTTTCCGTCCAACAGCCGCACCAACCTTTCCCACTGCGCCATCACAATCGAATTCTGGCACGTCTTCGAATAACCCTTCTTTCTCAACAGTCCCAAGCCGTTCTCCAATGTGGTGGTGGAGACGTCGTCGCTCCCCTTCACCAACATCGACTGAGAGCCCCTCCTTCCCCATAGCCCCTTCATTGTCCACTTCCAATCGTCCGTCACCAGCCCCGACGGAAGCGTCTATCTGCCCGACGTCAGTTCCTTCGTCAACGCCCAGTTCATCTCCGTCGTCAGGACCCACATCAGTCTCAAACAATTCTTTCCGCCCAACAGCCGCACCAACCTTTCCCACTGCGCCATCGCAATCGAATTCTGGCAGCCCAACATCCCCAACTGTGTCAGTGCCTTCGTCAACGCCCAGTTCATCTCCGTCGTCAGGACCCACATCAGTCTCAAACAATTCTTTCCGTCCAACAGCCGCACCAACCTTTCCCACTGCGCCATCACAATCGAATTCTGGCACGTCTTCGAATAACCCTTCTTTCTCAACAGTCCCAAGCCGTTCTCCAATGTGGTGGTGGAGACGTCGTCGCTCCCCTTCACCAACATCGACTGAGAGCCCCTCCTTCCCCATAGCCCCTTCATTGTCCACTTCCAATCGTCCGTCACCAGCCCCGACGGAAGCGTCTATCTGCCCGACGTCAGTTCCTTCGTCAACGCCCAGTTCATCTCCGTCGTCAGGACCCACATCAGTCTCAAACAATTCTTTCCGTCCAACAGCCGCACCAACCTTTCCCACTGCGCCATCACAATCGAATTCTGGCACGTCTTCGAATAACCCTTCTTTCTCAACAGTCCCAAGCCGTTCTCCAATGTGGTGGTGGAGACGTCGTCGCTCCCCTTCACCAACATCGACTGAGAGCCCCTCCTTCCCCATAGCCCCTTCATTGTCCACTTCCAATCGTCCGTCACCAGCCCCGACGGAAGCGTCTATCTGCCCGACGTCAGTTCCTTCGTCAACGCCCAGTTCATCTCCGTCGTCAGGACCCACATCAGTCTCAAACAATTCTTTCCGTCCAACAGCCGCACCAACCTTTCCCACTGCGCCATCACAATCGAATTCTGGCACGTCTTCGAATAACCCTTCTTTCTCAACAGTCCCAAGCCGTTCTCCAATGTGGTGGTGGAGACGTCGTCGCTCCCCTTCACCAACATCGACTGAGAGCCCCTCCTTCCCCATAGCCCCTTCATTGTCCACTTCCAATCGTCCGTCACCAGCCCCGACGGAAGCGTCTATCTGCCCGACGTCAGTTCCTTCGTCAACGCCCAGTTCATCTCCGTCGTCAGGACCCACATCAGTCTCAAACAATTCTTTCCGCCCAACAGCCGCACCAACCTTTCCCACTGCGCCATCGCAATCGAATTCTGGCAGCCCAACATCCCCAACTGTGTCAGTGCCTTCGTCAACGCCCAGTTCATCTCCGTCGTCAGGACCCACATCAGTCTCAAACAATTCGTTCCGCCCAACAGCCGCACCAACCTTTCCCACTGCGCCATCGCAATCGAATTCTGGCAGCCCAACATCCCCAACTGTGTCAGTGCCTTCGTCAACGCCCAGTTCATCTCCGTCGTCAGGACCCACATCAGTCTCAAACAATTCTTTCCGTCCAACAGCCGCACCAACCTTTCCCACTGCGCCATCACAATCGAATTCTGGCA
>SMOI01000061.1:87458-99368 GCA_008000375.1 Poteriospumella lacustris
GCGCCGAGCGAGGAGATGACCGGCTTCGAGCTGGTGTTGGTCAAGGAACCCCACCGCCGCAACCTCAAGTACCGCATGTCGTTGGCCGTCGAACCAAGCACATATTCACCCAGCAGATACCTATACATCGTAAACTACACGTATGGTGTGGCCTACTCCACTCACATGACGTTCTTTCACGATGATCGCATTGCCGACGATGGAACTGCGACCGACTTTCCGCCCCGCTCCGGCCGTGAGAAGGCTCTTGAGTTCATCCGAGCCAAGTATGAAGAGCTAATAGACAAGGGCTACGTGCCTACAAATGCAGTTGATGCATCGTCCGAACTGCTGGCGCCGGGCGAGCAGCTTTATCTCGAGCGCAAAGACGCGTACACCGGCGAGAGGAGTTTCCTATACATCACCCGCCATCGCACGGAGCCTGTAGTTCTGCGCATAATGGGCGACATTGGCGGACATGGTGACATCAGCGAGTTCCGGGTGCCGGAAGAGGCGGGCGCTCTGTCGGCGCTGATTGCGGAGCACGAGCGCATGCGCTACCGACGGAAGAAACCGACGCCGGCTCAACTGGAGCGCCTGCACCAGCAGTGTCGCCTGCGCTACGCGTTCGAGAGCGACGACGACAGCGACTTCTACGACGAACACATTATCGGCGACGACGACGACGGTGGCGCCCGCCGCTCGAAACGCCGCGGCGCGGCGAAGAAACGTTCCGCTCCACACGCTGCCGCCTCGACCACGGCGAAGCGGCGCCGGATCGCGAACCCAGACGACGACGCAGCCACAGAGGAGACGTAGAGGGGCAATGGCCAGCGAGGCCCACATTCTTTTATGCCACCACTTCTCTCACAACACTTATTGTAATTGGAACCCGAGTCAATAACCAATAACCAATACTAGTAACCAACAACCAACACAACCAACACAACCAACAGCACTGGTATGAAGACTGGGACTGCTTTCAACAGGAGAAGCAGGCTGCACAGAACGAAACCGACGACACGAGGGGGGGGGGGCGCCTCCTTCATCCAAGGGCATCGTCCGCCCACTTACCCATGAGCGTTGTCCGGGCGATGGTGTGCCAGCTGCGCCTACAGCAGTGTCCTCGGGCGGTTTGCAGTCCCGCTGTGGCTGTGAAGAACAAATCGATCGCAGAGGAGGCGCAGGGGGAAAACTCGAGTCATGTAAGTTACAACTGGTGGGCCGGCGAGGCGGCCGAACGGGATACACACATTCACACTATGTACACAGGGACAGAGGGGCGGAGGAGAGGCAGAGGAGAGGCACAGGAGAGGCAGAGGGGCAGAGGGGTGGGAACTGACAGAGAGAGAGACACGGGACACGGGGGGACACACACACAAAGACGAACGAGGGACGAAGACGCGCGCACCACCGGCCGCCAGTCGCGGGGGCTACGCCTCGACGGCGGCGACGGCGGCGGCGGCAGCGGCGGCGGTGGCGACACGCGGCGTGTCGCCGCCGAGCGCCTCGCCCTTGACGATGAGGCGGAAGGTCTCTTCGAAGGCGGCGAGTTTGTCCGGCCGCTGCACCGCGCGAATCGCGTCGAACGAGCGCAGCCGCAGCTTGTCGCCGAGGCGCGTCACCGACGCCGACGCGACGGGCATCTCCGCGAGGAACTCGCCGAGCAGCGCCGTCGCGAGGTAGAACTGGTGCGCCTCGCAGCGCTTCGCGAGGGCGACGACGGCTTTGACGAGGCGGCGCGGCAGCGCGTGGCCCCGCGCGGCGATGGGCAGCGGCGTGTCGCGGCGGAAGAGCACGAGCAGCGTCATGAGCGGCCAGAGCTCGGAGAGGACGCAGTGGTCGAAGGCGGCGGGCGCCGCGGCCGCCAGGCGGCTGTATTTGTCGGCGAACGAGTCGAGCACCTCCTGCGGCGCGTCGAGGAGGCGCGTCGGGTGCTGCAGCTGCGCGAGGAGGTCGACCTCGACCTTCACCGCCTCCGCCGCGAGGCCCGCGACGAAGAGCACGTGGCCGAGGTACGACGACCGCCGCGGCGCGTACTCCTCGTCGGCCGCCAGCGTCGGCGGCAGGATGCGGTTCTCCGCCGAAATCGACCGCCGCGTCTCCGCCGCCGTGCGCAGCGACGGCGCCGCACCGCCGCCAGTCGCCGCCGCGTCGCCGCTGCCACCGTCGCCGCCGCCACCGCCCGCGACGAAAATCGATGCGCGCAGCGGTCGTCGCGTTGGCTTCGTCGGCGCCGCGACGACCGCCGCCGTCACCGCCGCCGTTGTCGTCGTGGGCGTCGCGGGCGCGGCGAAGAGGCCCTCGACGAGCTTCATCTGCAGCACGAGCACCGACTTGACGTCGGTGGTCAGCGCCGCGGGGAGACACGCCAGCGACACCGACGCGGCGTCCATCGCCGCGAGGTAGTCGAGCATGCGGATGGCGTCCTCGTGGCGGTGGAAGAAGCGCAGACAGGCGGCCAGCGGCAGGAAGCTGTACTGCAGCGTGTACGGGTGCGTCAGCACGCGCCAGTGGCGCAGCGCCACGTCGAGCAGCGCCGTGCCGTGCGCGATGTCGCCCACGAGGAACAGCTGCTGCGCCACGCTCGCGAGCGTGTGCGTCACGGCGTCGAGGCCGTAGAGGCTCAACAGGCCGCGGTGGTGGCGGTCGACGTCGTAGCGCTTCGCCAGCGACTTGGCGCAGAGCCAGGCCTCCTTCAGCCGCGTGTGGCGCAGGTGCAGCGCCGTCGACTGCACCAGCGCCTGGAGGAAGTGCAGCGCGGGCTGGCGCGCCTGCACGGCGGGGTCGTGCTTCACCAGCTGCACGAACTGGCGCTGCAGCCACTCGGCTTTGCGCAGGCGCGGCGCCGTCGAGGTGGGCGCCCAGGTGTGCACGTGGATGGCGGCCGCGTACAGCGACAGGTGTAGCGGCGCGTAGTCGGGCAGGCGGAAGTGCTGCTGCGCGCTCTTCTTCAGCAGCAGCGTCATCATGTTGCCGCTGCTGCTCGCCGCGTGCGCCGACAGCGACGCCGCCAGCGACGTCGACGTCGACGTCGCGCCGGTGGCGGTGGCGTCGCGGTGCGCAGCGGCGCTGGCGGCGGTCGGCGACGAGGCGGCGCTGGGCGACGCGCTGCCGCCCGCGGCGGCCGCGTGGTGGTGGTGGTGCAGCGTCAGCGCCGAGAGGCTGTGCGAGCTGGCGGCGGCGCCGGCGCTGGGCGACGGTGGGCCGCTGTGGCCCGCCGCGTGCGCCGCGGCGGCGCGTTGCGCCAGCGCCGACCGCGGCGAGCGCGGCGTGTGGTGCGGCCACAGCGCCGTCGGGGCGACGCGCGGGCTGTTCGCGGCGCTGCCGGGGCGGCTGCCGCTGGCCGCGTGCGTCAGCAGCGGCGCGGCCGTCGACGGCGGCGTCGCGTGCGCGTGGCGGCCGCTGGCGGTGGGCGTCCCGTGCGGCGAGGCGGCCTCGGCGCCCGACAGCAGCAGCAGCTGCAGCCCTTCCTCGAGCAGCAGCGTCGTGTACAGCGGCGACTCGAGCGTGAGGACGTTGAACTGCGCCATGGCGACGTGCGTGTGCAGGATCGTCGACAGCGTCTCGTTGTCCGAGTAGCACATCTCGTGGATCACCTCCGTCGACAGCGCGTCGCTGCCGAGCGTCGTCGCCGTCGCCGTGGGTCGCGGCGTGCTGTGCGCGTTGCCGTTGGCGTTGTGCGCCGCCGCGTTGGCGGTGGCGTCGTCGGGGGCGGCGGCGTGCAGGCCGCCGCTGTTGCTGTGGTTGAAGTTGCCGTTGAAGTTGCTGTTGCCGTTGAGGTTGCCGTTGCTGTGGTTGAAGTTGCCGGGGCTGTGGCCGGAGTTCGAGTGGGTCAGCAGGAAGCGATGCGACGAGGCTTTGCCGCCGCCGTGCGACGCCTGCGCGTGGTTCGTGTGCGCGTCGCGTTGGAAGAGCGCGACGAGGCGATCGAGCGACAGTTCGCCCGGCGGCGCGACGCCCACGTCCGAGCGCAGATTGTCGTAGACGCGCAGCGCGGCGTGCAGCTGCCCCTGGTAGCCCTGGTAGTCGCCCAGCTCCCACAGCTGCGTCGCGGCCTTGTAGACGCACGACAGCGCGTGCGCCCAGACCATCGCGTGCTGCCAGTGGAACGCCTCCTCGAGCAGCGCCTCGACGCTCGCGTCGTGGAGCTGCGCCTGGCGGCGGAAGAAGGTCGCGACGGCGTCGTGGATCTTCTCTTTCTTCTCGCGCACGAGGAGGTTGTACAGCGTCAGCTGCTCCAGCACCACGCGGAACCCGAAACGGGCGCGACGCAGCGTCGCCGCGTCGAGACGTGTCGCGCCGGTGTCGCGGCTGCTGCGATGCGTCGGCGACGCCGCGACGCTCGTCGGTGTCACGGCGGAGGCGCCGACGACGGCGTCGCCGACGCTGAGGCCGCGCGGCCGCGCCACAACGTCGCGCGCCTCGTCGGCGTCGACGTCGTCGTCGTCGTGCTCCCCCAGCGGCAGGTGTCGCGCGACACCGGCGACACCGGCGACGCCGTCGTCGCCTTCGTCGTCACCGATGCCGTCGACGGAGGTCGCGGCCGCGGCGGGCGCGTCGACCATCACGAGGAACTCCTCGCGCTGGACGAGCTCGGCCAGCGCCTGCATCACGACGCGCTCGTCCAACGCGTCGTCCTCGCCGCCGATGCCGCCGCGGCTGCTCTCCTGCAGCGTGCCCACGAGACACGCCAGCGAGAACAGCGCGCCGTTCGCGCAGATGACGGCGGCGGCCTTGAGCATCACCTGCGTCGCGTGCGGCAGCTGGTCGAAGCGGTAGCAGATGACCTCTTCGATGCGGTTCGACGTCGCCGCGAGGATCTGCTCCAGCGACGCCGTCACCTTCGTGTCGCCACCGCCGCCGCCGCCGCCTGTGGCACCACTACCACCGCCGTGTGGCACGAGGCTGTTGCTCGTGTCGCGGTGGACGGACGCCGGCGTCCCCGGCGGCAGCGGCGTCGCGGTCGTCGCCACGCGGCGGCCGCCGTCGCCCGTCGCCGACGTCGCCGTCGGTGTCGCGCTGCCGCTGGCGCCGCGGCTGTGCGGCGTGTCGCCGCCGCCGCCACTGGCGCCGCCGCCGCCGTGTGTCGTGCTGAGGAGCTTCGAGGCCTGTTGCGACTGCTGCGCCTCCTGCTCGGCCACGGCCGCGTTGAAGGCCGCCAGCGCGCCGGGCGCCGAGGCGTTGATCGCGTTGGCGATCTCGACCGCGTAGAGCGCGTTGCCGCCGGACAGCTCGACGACCTTGTCGAGCAGCGCGCGCGACACCGCCTGCGCGCCCTGCGCCGCCGCGACGGGTGCGAGCGAGTCGCGCACGAGGTGGACGATGGCGTCGCCGTCGAGCAGCCGCAGCTCGAGGCGGCTGAAGCGCGCGTCGTCCCAGTACTTCGCGAAGAACCGCTCGTCCAGCGACGTCTTCGTCGGCAGCAGCGCCGCCTTGAGGAACACGCTGCCGCTGCGCTGCTGCTGCGACGCGTGGCGCGTCGGCGACCCGTCGGCGTCGGCGCTGCCGGTGCGGGCGACGTACGCGCCGCCGGCGCTGCCCGTCGCGGTGGCGAGGGCCGCGGCGAGCTGCGCGCCGAGCTTGCTGCTCGGGTGGATCAGGACGCTGCCGCCGCCGACGCCCAGCGACACGCTGCCGTAGCGACGACTGCCGCCGGGGCCGGCCATCGCCGCGGTGAGGTCGATCGACACCGTCGCGTGGCCGCCGCCGAGGGCCGCGGCGGCGGAGGCCGGCTGCAGCTCCAGCGGACAGTACGTCACCAGGAACACGAAGCCCTTGCCGTGCTTCCACAGCCGGTGCAGCAGCGACAGCGACCACGGGTCGAACAGGCACAGCTTCTCCCTGCAGACGAGACACACACACAACGGACGCAGGTGAGACACACATCGAGACACAGTGCCGCGACACAGTGTCGCGACACACTCAGACGTAGGACGGACGGACGGACGGACGTACAGGACGACGAAGACGAGTCGGTTGCTGAGCGGCGGATAGGCCTGCAGCAGTTGGAAGAGCAGTTCGAGCGCGTGGAGGTAGCGGCTGCGGCCGCGCAGGGGCTGCGTGCGCGCGTTGTCGGCGTCGCCGCTGCCGTCGGCGGCGGGCGGCGCGATGTTCAGCGTCCGCAGCAGCGGCGCGAGCTCCTGCGTCTCGGGCGGCAGCTGCTTCAGCAGGTAGGCCATGCCCGAGGCGATCTGCGCCTCGATCGACATTGCCGCGGCCGCGGCCGCCGCCGCCTGACGCCGCAGCGTCGCCCCACCGCCGCTCGGCGCCGCGCCGTCGGTGGAGGCGGTGCGCACGAAGGCGCGGTGGACCTTGACGAAGAGGTCCTGGACGATGAAGACGAAGGGGTAGAAGGGCACGTTCGTGTGCAGGCTCGACGGCTTGTTCTTGCACACGGCGACGTTCCACGTGGCGTCCGCGCGCGTCATCGTCACGAGTTTCTTCGCGACGGCGTTGACCAGCGCCGACTTGCCCAGTCCCTCGCTGCCCGTGACGGCCAGCAGGCGACACGGCGACGTCAGGTCGAACAGCGGCCGCCGCTGGCGCTGCGCCAGGGGCACGTGGTGATAGGCCTGCAGCAGCGTCGCGGAGGAGACCGCGACGGGCTGCAGCAGGAAGTCGACGATGGCGGCGATCTCCTTCTCGCGGCCGTACAGCCGCGCCTGCTGCAGCCCCGCGGCGGCGGCGGCGGCTGCTGCGGCGGAGGCGTTGGCGCTCGTCGACCGCAGCGACGCGGACGACGCCGACGCGGCGGCACCCGCGGCGACGGCGGCGAAGTCGCGGCTGCCCTTGCGGCGCTGCACGAAGAAGTCGGACGCCAGCATCGCGGCGAAGGCGCCGCTGCCCCCGACGACGGCGGCGCCACCGCCACCCGGCGGCTGCGTCGGGCTGCGGTCGAAGACGTTGAGCGCGCTGCCGCTGGCGGCGCCGTTGGCGATGGCGGCGGCGTTGGTCATCGCGGCTGCGAGCAGCGACATCGACGATCCGCCGGGCGGCTGCAGGCTCTGCGCCGACGCCGACGAGAAGAGCAGCGACTTGCGGCTGCCGCTGCCGCCGTCGAGGTCGAAGCTGTCGCGGTGCAGCACGTGCGCGAACTGGTGGAACGACTCCAGCGCCACCGCGTCGAGCGACGAGCGCAACAGGCCGCCGGCGGCCGCCGCGTGCGCGCGCCATTTGACGTCGGGCGACAGCGCCGTCAGCGCCTGCTCGGAGATCTTCGCGTGGCCGCCGCCGGCGATGGCGGCGGAGGAGGAGAGCAGGTCGACGAAGACGGGTTTGTACGTCATCACCGGCTGCACGTAGCCCTTCGCCACGACCTCCTTCAGCGGCTCGAAGCTGTGCGCGCGGTCGCGGGCCTTCGTCTCGCTGTCGCAGATGACGGTGCAGGCCATCGCCTGGCACATGAGGCGCGCCGACAGGTTCACCGACGGACCCATCACCGCGTACTCGTGGCGCGTGGGCGAGCCGACGATGCCGCAGTAGGCTTTGCCCGAGGTGATGCCGATGGCCGCCGTGAGGTCGATCGCCTGCAGATCGATGATGATCTTCTTCGCCGTCTCCAGCGCCGCCGCGGCGTTGTCGCCCGCGACGGAGCCGCGCAGCCCGAAGGTGCCGATGCAGACGGTGCCCTTGTCGTCGATGATGAACTGCCGCAGGTGCCCGCCGTTCATCGAGAACGCCGTCACCAGCACGTCCATGCAGGCCTGCAGCCGCGCCAGTAGCGCCTCGTCGGCCGCTTCTTCGCGTTCCGACCGCTGCAGAAAGTGAAACTGATCGTAGCAGACCTGCGCGTTGCGCCGCATCCGACTGCCCCCGCCGCTGCCCCCGCCGCCGCGGTCACGCGTCGTCGCCATGGCCGGCGGGCTGCCGAAGAGCGCCTCGTCGGAGATGAAGCCGTTGGCCTTGACGCTGGCGTGAAACGCCTCTTCGTCGTCGGCGACGTCGTTCGACGCGGCGGCGAAGTCGTCGCGGCCGTCGTCGATGGTCACCGTCGACGCGAGGCCGTCGATCTTCACGAAGAGCACCGTCACCGTGCGCATCTCCGCGCTCAGCGATGCGTCCTGGATCATGTTCTTCTGCGAGCTCGTCTTGCGCAGACCCACGAGGCTCGACCGCCGCGCCGCCCGCCCGTGGTGCCCCGCCGCGCCGCCCGTCGCCGCGCCGAAGTGGCCGCCGTGAGCCGCACCCCCAATGCCGCCGCCGATGTGGCCGTGGCCGCTGCCGGTGCTGGCGCCGAAGGGCTTCACGGTGACGGTGGAGTCGAGCTCCTCGTCGAGCTCGTCCTCCTCTGCGACCGGCTTCATGTCCAGCGCCGCGCCGGTGCCCGACCGCGACGAGGCCAGCGGCGCCGGCACCTTCCCCGAGGCCGTGTCCAGCAGCGCCTCGAAGTGCTTCATCATCAGGCGCTGGAAGCCGAACATGCGCGACATGTTGAAGAACTCGAGTTTGCTGCCGCGGGCGGCCTCGTGGGCGTGTTTGACGAGGTCGTCGATGAGGCACTTGCTGATCCAGAGGAAGAACTGGTCGCGCACGTGGCTGTGCACGAAGTCGACGATGAAGCGGTCGAGCCGCGACCGTTGCGGCGCCGTCAGCGACGCGATCGTTGTCGATGCGTCGTCGTCGGCGGCGGCCGTCGTCGATGGCAGCAGAGCGATCGCGCTGCTACTGCTGCTGCTGCAGGTGGCGGCGTTGGGGTTGGTGATGAGCGCGCGGCAGTTGATCTTCTTCGCGTCGAGGTACAGCTGCATGAGCCGCTTCAGGCGCATCTGGATGCAGGCGAAGGCGCCCTCGATCTCCTCGGCGTAGAACTCGTACAGCTTCTCCTCGTGCGTCTGCAGCGTCTCGTTCAACGCGAACTCGTCGAACTTCGCTTTGCTTTTGCTGCGGCGGAACTTCGCCTTGCGGTTGTTCGACGGGCTCGGCATGTTCTTCGAGATGCGGAAGAAGTCGTACTGCAGGCGACAGCAGCCGCACGACAGCGTCGGCTCGTCCGTTTCGTCGGCGTGGGCCGGCGCGCTGGCGGCGCTACCGTCGGCCACCGGCGTCTCGACGGGCGCCGCGTCGAACTGGTGGATCAGACTGTGCGCGATGTCGGAGATGACGACGTCGCCGGTCTGCGCGAGACTCTCGGCGTTGGCGACCTGTGCGATGGGCTCGCCGAGCAGGAAGAACTCCCAGCGGTCGCGGCTGCCCACGTCGACGCCCGCGAGCAGCCCGAAGCCGACGCCGGAGTGGACGTTCAAATAGGCGGTTTTGTCGTCGCCTTTCGCCATCGGAGCGACTTTGGCGTTGTTGTTCTGGCCCAGGACGACAGGCAGCGAGTTGAAGAGCTTGCTCCAGCGCGACTGGGCGGCCGACATGGCGTTGTCCTCGAGGATCACCTTGTGGTTGCAGCAGCAGGCGTTGATCTCCAAGGCGCACGACACGGCGCGTTCGACAGAGGCTTTCGCTGAGGTGATGAAGCGGTTGTCTGAGAAGACATCCCGCGCGGTGCTGCTGGTCTCGACGGTGGGGTCCTTGTTCGACTCGGCGGGCGCGGCGGTGGTGGCGGACCCGTTGGCCGCCTTGTTGGTGTACTCCACCCGCCACACGATGTACAGGGCGTCGCCCGCGAACTTGATGACGTCGCCTTCCCATTTGTCGATGACGTTGAGCATCTTCGTGAAGTAGTCGTTGATGTGGTTCTTCAGCGACTCGACGTCGAGCTTCTGCGCCAGCGCCGTGAAGCCCGAGATGTCCACGAAGAGCAGCGCGCCGTAGAAGCGCTCCATGGAGGGTTCCAGTTTATATACATCCTTGGGGAAGGTGACGTCGTCTTCGATACCATACGACTCTAGGAACTGCGACGTGAGTTTGCAAATGAGTTGCTGACGCAGCGCACGAGGCACGTGCCTTGCCGCGCTGGCAAATGTCGAATTGTAATTAGATTCCATCTGAGTTGATAGTCTCGATGGAATGATGTTGCAGGGTGACTACGAAAGGATCGGAATCACCACGACAACCAGTTTTCGATAGGTGGTTTGTTGCACGTTGAATTGATAGACGTACGCTAAACACACACGATAAAGAATATAGAAACGACCGTGCAGGCGCTGCCAAGGGATGCCATACACATCAATACACACAATGTCACTCTCACAACGAATCAAGAAATGCAAGTCAATCGCCTTTTCATTCTTTTTGTCCACCTCGTTTGCAGAGGGCAGCAGAGGGAACGGCCCAACGTCGCCTTTTTTGGGCAGTTTCATTATCTGTTCCCTCGCACATCGCCCGCCTCCCCGACACACACTCTCCGCCGTCCAACCCCGTTTCTCCCGCGGCCTCTCTCACCGCCCCGCACACGCCATCCGTCCGTCGCACCCTCTTGGTTGGTTTTGCAGCCGTCTCACCGTCGCGGTGGAAGGCGATGCATATCGCTGGTTTCTCCTTGACCAAGCTCGCTCTTGAGACCCCGAATCACTTTGTGGAGTGGTTTGCGACTGTCTTTGCACACAGCACCATGGAGAACGGCGACTTCCAAGTGCGCGTCCGTTTCGTGACGGACTTCGACGAGTATCGCATCGAAGACACTCCCTTCGCACTGCCGGCGTCGTTGAACCGCGCCGGACTATCGAATGTGATCAATCATTTGTTGTCGCTGACGGACGATGATACAGTAGAGTTCGATTTCGAGATCAACCGTCGGTTGGTGCGATCGAAGCTGTCGACGTTTCTGAAGAAATACAGTGTCAGCACGGAAGACGTGGTGACGGTGAAGTACTTCCCGGCCGTGGGCGTGGATCCCGACCAAAGCAAAAGCGTGGAGCTGCCGTCGTGGATCGGCGCCATCGACATCAACCGCACGACGGGCGTGGGCTTCGCGGGCTGCTACGACGGCCAAGTGAAGGTGTTCGCGGCGGACAGCGTGAACATCGTGGCGGAGGTGGAGGCGCACAGCGAGCCGGTCCGAGCCGTGGCGCAGTGGCAGCAGCAAGGAACACAGTGGTTCGCCACGGGCAGCAAAGACAGCACGGTGAAGGTGTGGGGCGTGTCGGGCGGTGGCGCGCAGCAGACGGTGGCGCACGTGGGCACGCTGAGCAAGCACACGGCGAGCGTCGAGAGCCTCGGCGTGTGGCAGAAGGACCAGCAGCCGCTGTTGCTGTCGGGCGACTGGAGCGGCGCGGTGTTCGGGTGGAAAGTGTCGGTGGAGGAGCGCGAGGCGGAGGCGCCGGAGGAGTCGCACACGCGGAAGAAGCGGAAAAGCGACAAGGCGGCGGTGGCGGTGTTCTCGCTGACCGATGCGTCTCCGGCGTTCGCCTCGAAGGCCCACGCGCAGTCAGTGACGGCGATCGTCGCACCGACCGCGCACGAGCACACGGGATACACCAGCTCGTGGGACCACTCGATCAAGACGTGGGACTGGGCGCGCCAGGACTGCGTGGCGACCTTCAACACGGGCAAAGTGGCGACGTCCATCGACGCGTGGCGGTCGTCGTCGCAGCCGCTGTTGGTGTCGTCGCATGTGGATGGCAAGCTGCGCATTTGGGACGCGCGTGTGCAAGAGGGCAGCAGCAGCGCGACGATGACGCTGGGGCGGTCGACGGAGTGGGTGGCGCAGGTACGTGTCGGGCAGCGGTCGACGGCGATGGTCCGACGACAGATGAGCTAATGTGCTGTGTGTGTTTTGTGTTTGTTGTGTAGGCGAAGTGGCGACCGACGGCGACGTCCGCGGCGCCGATCGTGGCGTCGGTGAACTACTCGGGCGAGCTGGTGCTGTGGGACCTGCGGTCGACGCTGCCGATCAGCACGGACGAGGTGCACGAAGGCAAGGCGCTGGCGCTGGACTGGTTCGAGAACGGCGTGGTCACGGGCGGCTCGGACTGCGTCTTGAAGTCGTCGGTGGTGAATTAGACTGTCTACATTGTAAAAAGCTGTGGTAATTGTGTGTTT
>SMOI01000061.1:112971-142379 GCA_008000375.1 Poteriospumella lacustris
GAGGCGAACGAACAGGCGGCATACGCCGACGTTGACGGGTTACAGACGACGCAGACGACACAGACGACGCAGACGATGCGGGGACACACAGAGGACGCTACAGAGGACGCTACAGAGGACACGGGACACGCGGCGGCCGCGGCCGCTCAGGGGTTGTGCAGCGACGGCGGCAGCTGCGGCGACGCGGTCGCCGACGAGCCACCGGCGACGACGACGGTGGGCGCCCCGGTGACGCTGGCGACGGTGGCGGCGGTGACGGTGGGCGGCGCGGCGAGGACGAAGACCGGCGAGGCGGAGGGGACGATGGAGAAGGCGGCCAGGTCGGCCATGATGCTGCTGGTCGCCGCCGCGGCCGACGGCGGCGCGAGGACGACGTGCGGCGCCGTTGCGGCCGAGGCGACCGACGCGGAGGCGCTGGACGTCGCCGAGTGGTGGCCGCCGTCGGAGGCTGCGCCGGCGGCGGCGGCGGCGCTGACGCTGCGCGGCGTCGTGACGGTCACCGCCGTCGACGGTTCGTACTGGCGCCGCAGCCGCACGCCGTCGCGCAGCAGCCGGTCGACGGACTCGGCGGTGCTCTCGCAGGCGAGGTGCACGATGCGCGCGGGGTGTCCGTCGCCGAAGAGCCGCAGGATGGCCAGCGTGCACTTGTTCGCCTCGCGCGACTGCACCGAACAGTGCGCCTGCTTCGGCGGCAGCAGCGACGCGATGAACGCCTGTTTCTCCTGCGCCGTGTACAGCGACGGTGCGAGCCGCGCGAAGAGGCGCAGCGTCGAGGCGATGGTCAAGGGGCCGAGGTTGACGCTGTACTCGACGGCGTTGGCCGTGGCCATGTTGATGTTGTGGAACATGAGCGTGTCCACGCCCACGTTGAGCACCTTCACCGCGGCGCACTCGTCGAAGAGGCGGTGGAAGAACAGCCGCAGGTCCGTCACCGCGCCGCGGTAGTCGCCCAGTAGCGCGTCGAGCGAGTCGAAGACGAGCAGCACGTGCAGCTCGCGCAGACACGCGAAGATCGTGTCCTCCTCCAGCACCGTGTCCGCCGCCGCCCCGCCGCCGCTGCCGCTGACGGTGGGCGGCGACGGGGTGAACTGCGTCGCGCGCGGCGGGTGCGTCGCGTGCGTCGCGCCGCCGACGACGGCGACAGCCTCGACGGTCGCCGCGTCGGACGACGTCATCGTCGTTGGCTGCGGCTGTGGCTGCGACGCGAGCGACGCGGCGCCGTGCGCTGCCGCCGCATCGCCCGCCGCATCAACGCCCACCGCCGCGGCGGGGACAGCGGCAGCGGCGTCGTCGCCCGTCACCGTCGGAGGCAGCGGCGGCAGCGGCGGCGGCTGTGGCACGTGCGCCGCGTGGGCCGCGTGGGCCGCGTGGTGGCCGTGCGGGACGTGGGCGGAGGCGGGCGGCGCGAGGAAGCCGCAGTAGACGAGCTCCTGCTTGAGCTTCCAGAGGAACGAGGCGAAGTCGCGGATACCCTTGCCCTTGACGTAGACGATCGCGTGGCGGAAGAGCTCGCGGTCGGCCATGTAGCGGCACACGGCGGCCGCCACCGCCGACTTGCCCATGCCGTCCTCGCCCACGAGCGACACGAGGCGGCGGTCGAGCAGGTGGCGCACGAGGCCGTTCATCTGCACCTCGCGGCCCTCGAAGTCCGTCGGCGGCCGCGGCAGGCGGCTCTGGTAATACTGAAACGTGCGCACGTCGACGCGGTTGGCGCCGATGGTGCACATCGCCGCGGGCTGCGGCCAGTCCACGACGAGGTTCGCGCCGCTGAAGATCACCTCGTCGTGCGCCGTGCTGGCCGCCGCGGTGGAGGCGGCGCTGCTGGCGCTGGCCTCGGGCAGCAGGACGAACTTCTCGCCCTCGACGACGCTGTTGGGCACGTACGGCGACGCCTTGAGCGCCTCCTTCGCGATGGCGAAGGACGCGGCGACGCTGCGGCCCGAGAGGAAGGCGATGTAGAAGGCGCGCGTGAAGGCCATGGCGGCCGAGTCCTGAATCTTCGAGTCGATCTTGACGCACACGACGTGCGACACGCCGGCGCGCACGAAGGCCTCGCCGATCTCGCGACTGTAGCACGCCGACACGAAGACGAACTTCAGCGACAGGCCGCCCGCGCCCAGCAGGTCCTTCAGCTGCGTCGCGCCGACGATCTGCAGGCCGCTGCGGCCGTCCTCGAAGCACAGACCGTTCGGCAGCCCGTGGCCCGAGAAGTGCAGCGCGCGGCCGCCGAACGAGAGAATCGTGCGCAGCGTGTTCGTCGTGGCGAAGTCGAAGTGCAGCGCCACGTCGCGCCGCGCCTCCTTGAACACCTGCATCAGCGCGTCGCGCTCGGCGGCGTAGTCCAGCACCTCCATCGGGTGCGCCTTGCCCTGGCGGTCGTAGCCGGCCAGCGGCGCAGAGAACAGCACGTGCAGCGTGTTGCTGCGGTACACGCCGCCGGCCGCCGCCGCTGCGACCGCCGCCGACGAAGACGCTGCCGCTGCCGCTGACGAGGCACCGCTACCGCTGGCGGCGCCGCCGCCGGCGATGGCGACGGTCTGCGCCGCGAGGTCCTTCGCGAGCGCCGCGTCGACGAGGTCGCCGGGCGCGACGACGCCGACGGCGGGCGAGAGCAGCGGCCGCGCGGCACGAAGACCATCGAGATCGGCCCCGCCGACAGCGCCGACGAGAAGTGGCCGCCCGGGTTCACCAGCACCGCCGGGGCGCCGGGGCCCCCGTCGCCGTCGCTGCGCCGGCAGCGCCCGCCGCTCCGTTGCGCGGTGACGCGGCGGCGGCTGCGGCGGAGGGCGCGGCGACGGCGGCGACGTGACTCGGGTGCAGCGCCGTGTTGACCGTCGGCTTGTTCAGCGGGTTCGTGTGCGCCGGGTACGGCGCCTGGCCGCCGCTGGGCGCCAGACAGCGGCGCCGGCTGACTGACCGTGCGGCGCCGCGGCGGAGGCGGCGCGGCGGCCCGTTCGGCAGCGTCGTCTGCACCGTCACCGTCGGCGAGGCGACCGCTGCGGCGGCGCCCGCGGCGCCCACCTGCTGCAGCTGCAGCACCTTGCGACTGCCGCCCGCCACCGCCGGCGTCGTCGTCGGGGGCTGCAGCGCGGGCGGAAGCGCGGCGGAGACGACGGGGACGAGGACGTTGGCGGTGACGTCGGCGACCACCGCGGTCACGTTGGCCACCGTCGCGTACGCGTCCGTCTCCACCGTCGCGACGGGAATCGCCGTCGCCGTCGCCGTCGCGGGCCGCGCGCCGCGCCGGCGGTCGGCGGCGTCGTCTTCGTCGCTCGCGAGCGCTTCGCCGTCGACGTCTCCGTCGCGGCGGTCGGCGTCGGAGGCGTCGGAGTCGTCGGCGTCGCTGGCGCTGGCGCTGTCGGCGGGGTCGTCGCCGTACTCGCTGAACGTCAGGCGGCTGTACAGGTCTTCCGGCTGGTAGAAGTGCACCGGCGGCTGCGGCGCCGCGTCGGGCGTGTGGCCGCTGTGGCCGTGCGCCGGGGCGGGCGGGCGCGCCAGGACCGTGTAGCCGTTGATGCTGCAGGTCTTGTACAGCGCGCGGTTCTTGCGCAGCTTGTCCTGGACGATGGTCAGCGACCGGTCGATCTCGGCGCGCGGGTTGCCGTCGAGCGGCAGCATCAGCAGCGTCGTGTTCTGCAGCACGCCCAGCTGGATCTTGCGGTACGTGTCCGTGTGCAGGCGGTTGTAGCTGAGGTTCAGCACGCGCAGCCCCGCGTTGTGGCGCAGCAGCTCGTACAGCGCCTCGTTGAGCGCGGGGTTCGAGCCGTCGAGGCCGTTGGCCGACAGGTCGAGCGAGGTGACGGTGACGTTGTGGCGGAGGATGGCGAAGAGGCGCGCGACCGCGTGCACCTGCAGCTGGTTCTGCGAGAGGCCGAGGTAGCGCAGGCGGTTGGGCTGCTTCAGCAGGCGCTCCGGGTGGAAGTCCTGCATCGCCTCGACGAAGCGGTTGCCGAAGTGGATGTGGTTGCCGCCCAGCTCGAGGCCCTCGAGCGGGCCCTTGACGGCCGCCGCGATCAGCTGCGCGCACTGCGCGTCGTGCAGGTCGTTGTGGCTCAGGTCGAGGTAGCGCAGGCCCGGCAGGTACGCCGCGCCGCTCGCCGCCGCGCCCGAGTCGGACGACTCGCTCGCGCGGAACGACGACGGCGTCCCCGCGCGCTTCAGCGCGCCGCCGGCGCCGTTGCTGTTGCTCGGCGTCGCGCTGCCGCTGGACTCGGCGCTGCTGCCCTTTTTGTGGCCGAAGAAGCCGCCGAGGCCCGGCGCGGACGACGCGGCGCCGTGCGGCGGCGGCGAGCTCGGCGTGTTGCTGCCGTTTGAGGCGCCGCCCACCAGCGACGGGTTGCTGTCGCTGCGGCGGCTCAGACCGATCGTCCCGCCGTGGCCGAGCGGCGAGAAGAGCGCGGAGCGCGCGGGGTTGCCCTTGGGGTTGAGCATCTCGGCGACCTTCTGCAGGCAGCTGGCGTCCAGCGACAGGTGCGTCAGCGCGAGGCCCAGCAGCCCGCGCGACAGCACCTCGAACTTGTTGCGCTGCGGCGGCTGCGGCTGCTGCTGCGACGGCTGCGTGTGGCTGTCGCGCTTCTTCTTCTTCGCGCCGCTGCCGCTGCTGCCGCCGCCGCTGGGGCCGTCGTGTTCGTCGTGGCTGCGCGCCGACGCGTGGCGATGCAGCGACGTGGGCTTCGGTGCCGCGTGGGGCACGAAGAAGTCGTCGACGTGGGGGTCGCCGAGGGGCACGAAGGCCGCGTTGCCGCCGTTGCTGAGCATGACGCAGAGCGTCTCGACGCTGGGCCGCGACAGGCTGCCCTTGAACGACACGAAGCGCACCGTCGAGGGCAGCTGCCCCACGAGGTGGCCGAGCAGCGCGTCCTCCTCGACGGCGAGCGCGTTGGCGAAGGTGAGGCTGACGATGGCGGGGCACTTCTGCAGCGTCTCGAGCAGCGTCGTGTGGAACTCGCCCTCGAAGTAGCAGTCGCGGAAGGTCAGCGACACCAGCTGCTGGTTGTACTCGAGCATGCGCTGCAGCACGCGGCCCACGCGGTTGAACGACGTGTACACGCGCGGCGGCAGCAGCACGGCCTTGATCGGGTGCGGCGCGGGCATCAGGAACGAGTAGATCGCGCGGTAGGCGCCGCCGTCCTCGTCGGCGCCGTTGCCGTGGCCGTGGCCGTTGCCGCCGCCGGGCGGGGACATGGCGATGGAGGCGCCGAGGGAGGTGAGGTCCATGAGCACGAGCTGGTGGATGCGCGACGTGTAGAACAGGTCGAGCAGGTGGATCACGATCGCCGGCGGCTTGTCGGGCCAGTCGTAGCTCACCGCCGCGCCGCTCGACCCGTCGGTGCCGCCGGTGGCGGTGGTCGACGTCGCGGCGGCCGAGGCGATGGCGCCGGAGAGCGACACGGCGACGGTGTTGAGCAGCGACTGCGTCGCGGCGGGGATCACCGTCGGCTGCGAGGCGAAGAAGCCGCTGTTGGCGCCCGCCGCGGGGTACGACGCCGTCGGCGTGCTGGCCGATGACACCGGCGTCGCCGTGCGCTGCATGTGCTGCGCCTGAAACGGCGAGTCGCGCGACTTGCTGCGGCCGGCGTCGTGGAAGTCGTCGCTGTGGAAGTCGCCGGTCGCCGACGTGGCGCCCGAGCCGCTGAGCGGCTTCGGCGGGGCGCAGAAGGGCCAGAACTTGAGCAGCGAGTCGGTGAGGTGGCGGTGCAGGTGCGGGATGCCCATGCCGCCCGTCAGCGACTTGGCGCTCTGGCTGCCGCTGCTGCTGTGCGCCGAGTTGGCGCCCGACGCGGCGTTGGCGGCGCCGCCGACGTGGTGGTCCTTCAGCAAATACGCCGGCATCGTCGACGTCGCGTCGACCTGCGTGTGCAGAATGGCCGCCGTCTCCTGCAGCAGGTGGAACTCGCCGCCGCGCGTCGCGTCCGGCCCGTGGTACGGCGACGAGGGGCCGCCGTTCGCGAGAATCGCCGCCAAATTGCTGCCGCTGCCGTTGCCGCCGCCGTTCGCGCCGCTGGCGCTGCCCTCACCGGCGGCGAGCGACCCCGCCGAGAACGACCCGCCGGCGCGCAGAAAGCGCTGATGCGAGTCGCCGCCGCTGTGGGCGACGTCGTCGGCGGAGGGGAAGAGCCGCTGCAGCCAGTCGCGCAGGATGAGCATCGACGTCTCCTGCGGCTTCATCGAGCGCTGGATCGCGTACCAGTCGCGCAGCAGCTCGAAGTCGAAGCCGCAGATCTCGAAGTCTTTGTAGCCCGCCGAGAAGCCCAAGTTCTTGAGCACCTCCTCGGCGGCCGAGCGCAGCTCGCGGTCGCTGCCCGGGTTCACGAGGAGGCGCACGATCTGCAGCAGACACTCGTCGACGATGCGGTCCTGGAACTCTTCGCCGATGAGCACGAGCTGCGCGATCGTGCGCACGGCCTCGATCTGGATGAGGACGCTGTGGCTGCTCAGCGTCGCCATCACCGTCTCCAGCGACGCGAACAGTTCGGCGAATTTCGCCGCGCGCATCGCCGCCGACGTCGCCGCCGATGTCGCGTTGCCGCCGTTGGCGCCGCTGCCGCCGTTGGCGATGGCCTTGGCGCTGCCGGTGGTCGTCATGTTGCGCTGCGAGGTCGAGTGGCTCAGGCCGCCGCCGCCGCCGCCGGTGCCGTGGCGGTGGCTGGGCGACAGCGCCTCGGCCTCGGCGACGACGACGCGCGTCATCGCGTGCATGCAGCGCAGCGCCTGCAGCGACGTCTCGAAGTGCATGTTGCGCACGAGGCGCGTCATCAGCGTCACGAGGCCGCTGTTGAACATGCGCAGCGCGTACGCGTGCTCGGCGACGCAGAGGTTGGCGAGCGCGCAGCAGACGCACATCGTCTCCTCCTGCAGCAGCTCCTTCTCGCGCACCACCGTCGAGTTCGCGTCGTCTTCGAGCGCCGCGAGGTCGGCGTCGCCGCCGTGCAGGCCGTTGGAGCGCACGTGGAAGGCGGTGGAGGCGACGGAGGAGGACATGCCGCTGATCGAGCTGTTGCCCGACACGTTGCGCTCCACCGCCGACGGCTTCGCCGGCAGCCCGCGGCCGCTGCCCGCGAAGAACGAAAACGGAAAGTCCTCCGACGCCGGCGCCTCGCGGGCGCTGCCGCTGACCGCGGCGCCGTGGCCGCCGCCGTGCAGCGACTTGGTGCTGCTGTTGGTGGCGGCGGCGGCGAGCGCGCTGTCGCCCTCGGCCTCGTAGATGATCACGAGCAGCGTGTCCATCACCGAGCCCTCGTACAGCGCCTTCAGCGTCGTGGGCCACTCGGTCAGCGACGAGATCAGCCGCACGCACGACAGCCGCCCGCTGCCCTTGCCCAGGTGCGACGTCGCCGCCAGGAGCGCCGCCATGACGCGCGGGTGCTCCAGCAGCTCGAGCAGCGTCAGCTGCGGCACGACGGCGCTCGCGCCGGTCGTCGAGGACGCGCCCGACGCGGCGCCGCTCGTGACGAGGTGCAGCGTCGTCACGTCGACGGGCACCGTGTAGTAGCCGGGGCCGCCGCCGACGCTCGCCGCGGCGCTGGGCACGTTGCTGGGGTAGCGCTGCTGGCTGTCCTCGTCCGCGAGGAAGATGCCCAGCGCGTCGAGCGCCGCGGCCGCCACCGACGACAGCACCGCCAGCATCGCCGCCGCGGTGACGTCGGCCGCGTGCGGCGTCGGTGTCGGCGCCTGAAGGAAATGCAGCTGCGACGTCGACAGCCGCGCGGTGTACGACAGCCGCGACCGACTCGCCGCGCGGCCGCGCAGCAGCGGCGCGTGCGCGTCGTGGTGCTGTGACGTGGCGGACGACGACGACGTGCGGCGCTCGGGGAAGAAGCCGCCCAGCGGCCCGGGCGAGCCGGGGCCGTGCGACGACGCCAACGGCTCAGCGAAGCCCGACGACGCCTGCACGTCGGGCGGCGGGACGAAGGCCGCCTTGCCGAACTCGAAGATCTGCAGGAAGATCGGGTCCTCCTCCTCCGTCCGCGTCGACCCGTCGCCGTCGCCGTCGCCGCCGTCGCTGTGGTCGTCGTGCGTCTGGATGCTCGCGTCGCTGTCGTCGTCGTAGCCGCCGCCGCCTCCGCCTCCGCCGCCGCGGCGGCTCTTCCGCGGCGAGTCGAGCGAGAAGCCCATCACCTCGGGCACGTAGCCGAACGCGTGTTCGAAGATGACGCACAGGACGTAGGGGATGGTGATGCCGTGCAGCGTGTGGCGGTTCTGCCGCCGGCTGCACAGCTGGTACAGCGTCGTCGCCACGTTCAGCGACACCTTCAGCGGCAGCACCGACCGCGTCCGCGGCGCGGTCGTCGGTCGCGGCCGTCGCTTGGACGACGACGCGGCGGCGTCTTTGGCGTCGCGGAGGTCGAAGGGCCGGTCGGCGAGGTTCGTCTCGAAGGTGGCGAGGACGAGCTTGACCATCAGGTCGGGCAGCTCCTCCGCGAGGATCTGCGCGTCCACCCAGCCGATGATGTAGTCGCGGCCGCCGGTGCTCGTCGACAGCGTCGCGTGGCCCGCGTGGTTCGTGCCGCCCGCGAGGAACATCAGCGCCTCGGTGGCGTTGGCCAGCAGCTCGTAGGACGGCCCGAACATCTTGAAGAAGGCCTCGTAGAAGTGCGAGTGGTTCAGCACGTCCGCGAGGTGCTCGAAGACGATGCGCCGCGCCACCTCCAGCATCATCATGCTCACGTCCAGCCAGCTCTTGATCAGCTTCACGGCGCCGCGTGCGACGAGGCCCGGGCGGCACTGCGGAATCTCCGCGAGATTCGCCAGCGCCGCGCTGCAGAGGACGGCGGAGTTGTCGACGAGCTGGTGGCGGATCTGCGCGCAGTCGCCGTGCAGCAGCTGGTCCAGCGTCACGTGGAAGACGCGCTGCAGGAACTCGTCGATGTTGCTCGTCGCCGTGGGCTTCTCGGCGGCCGCAGGGGACGCCTCAGACGACGACGAGGACGCCGAGGACGACGACGGCGCGACCGGCGGCTGGTTGCCGCCGCCGAGGCTCTGCAGCAGCTGCGCGGGGTCCTCCGAGTGCTGCCGACTTGGCACCGTCGAGTTGTTCAGCGACCGCAGCGGCGTCGGAAGCGAGCCGCTGGCGCCGGTGCCGTTGCCCGGTGCAGACGATTCGTCGCGGTAGCCGAGCAGCAGCAGCTTCAGCGAGGTGAGGAGCGTGCCGCCGCCGTTGATGTTGTAGGTGCTGCCACCGGCGCCGTCGCCGCTGGTGGCGTTCTCCCAGATGAAGATGATGAGGTTGAGCATGATCTGCAGGATGGCGTCCGCCTCGCGCGCGCGGTCGTTGTTGTTGCCCGCCGCGTTGCTGGCGCCGCCGCTGCTGCCGGCGCCCGCAGATCGCTTCAGGTGCGCGGACACGGGGTTCTTGGCAGCGGAGACGTTGAGGAACGGCAGATTGCCGATGAGGCTCGACTGCTGGCTCCACTCGGACGACAGCACGAGACTGAGCTTGTCGATGGCCGCGGACACGAGCTCGCGGATCAAGAGGCCCTGCTGCCGCTCGTGGTCCAACTGCTGCGCCTCGTCGACCGGCGCCGTCGTCAGCACCGTCGGCGCGCCGGAGCTCATCATCATCGGCGGGATGCTGCGTGTCCGCGCACGCGACTGCGATTTCAACTGCAGCGTGTACAGCGACGTGAGGATGACCATCGCCGAGCGCTGCAGCAGCGCCCAGTCCTCCTCGTACGACACGAGCATCGACACGATTTTGAAGATCTGCGACTCGATCTCCGGCCAGTCGTGCGTCTTCGGCAAGAGCGTGAGCAGGGCCTGGAGGGCGCCGGCCGTGGTCATCTGCTTGATCGTCGTGAGGTTGACGTCGTTGCCCAAGTTGCACAGCTTCGTGAGGTTGTCGACGGCCTTGGCGATCTCCTCGCGGTGGTTGCTGCGCTTGACGGCGTACACGGCCGACACGACCGATGGCACAAAGGACGGCACGGGCAGACCACCGATGTTGCTGCTGCTGCTGTTGTTGTTGCTGTTTGTCTGCTGTTTACCCGACGAAGAGTTCGCGCGACCGGTCGCGAAGGGCGGCGCCAGGGCCACCGACCCGCCCGCAGCGGCCGCCAACGTCCCCGCGATCGTGCCACCGATGATTCCCGCCAACGGAGCCGATGTCGGGGTCGATACGCGCGAGAAGTTGTTGGAGACGATGACGTCGGCGCGCTCGAGGAGGATGTTGACGTACTCCTGCATGTCCAACAGCCCCGTCAGGTCCGCGTGCTGCTCGGCCACCAACAGACAGCGCATCAGGGTCACGGGCTTCACACACACGCAAAACGACAGAGAGACGAGCGTTGCTTACCTCGTGAGACGACTGAATCTCGTCGACGAGCTTGTTGCGGTACCAGGTCAAGCCGCGGCAAATCATCGCGACAGTGTCGTGCGTCTTCTGGTCCTTCCGCCCCGACGAGCGGCCCATGCCCACGCTGGCACTCGACAAACGGATCTCTTCTTCGGATACACCTGCTGAAAAGAACATCTCCCGCAACTCTTCGTCCGTCATGACGGGGGCGCCATCCTCGTTCTGAAACTCGGGCGTCGCGCAGTCGATCCCATGGAGAATCTCTTCGTAGACCCGCAGCTTCATGCGCATGGCATCCAAATTGTTGGGGTCCCATTTATATTCATAACTATCTTGGTCTTTCCTCTCTTGAAGACTCATTTCTTCCGCCAAGCGGATCATTTCTTCTTCGTAGAGAGCGTTGTCTACCATCTTCTGTCTGTTTTCACTCTCGTTTTGTTTTTTTCCGTTGTTTCTTCTCTTACTTAGCACTCATGGGATATTTCCAGATCTCGTAACCACAACGCAGGCATAAAAACAGGTAAATGATGTCTGATTATTTGAGCCAAAACGAGCCAAACCCGTCGAAGTGCGTCGATACCGAAGCGAGTTGCCGCTGCCGGCGCTTCCTATTCCGGGTCATTTGCGAGTGGTCATCTGCGACCGATGGGCATCTGTCGGTGCCAACTTCTTAAACGCCGCCGCACTTCGCTTCGCTTCTTCCGACCGCGTCCTCCGCGTCCTCCACGTCCTCCACTCTCGTCAATGTGCATGTTACCAATCTTCCTCCATCCATAGCGTATAGGTCGATCAGTTTTAGGCTTCGGTACGCTTTTTATCCGTGAAACACCGCCCACTGGCGATGTAGCCGCCGCTGGCCGTGTCACGGTCCCACCGACACCGCACCCTCGCGCTCTTCGCATGAACACCCAACCTCCTCCGGGAAAAACGTAGCGTATTTCGTGTAGTTAAGTTTATGGGAATAAATGAAACAGCTGGCGGCGGGCGACAGCCGCCTCCACGCAGCACTCCACCACCCACCACACCACACACACACCGCAGACACACACTTCAGACAGATACAGAATACAAGCACACTGCACATCAAACGGGGCGCAGCCGATAGAGGAGGTCCGCCCAGCGCCTTAGTTGGCAGAGATCGGAGACAGCTCTTCGTAGTCGACGCGGAGCGAGTCCCGCTGCAGGTTCGTCCACTGGGCCGCCGCCGCGCGACGGAGACGCTCGGTCGTCGACGTCGCGTCGCGGGTCTTCGCCAACGTCATCGACGCCGTCGCCAGGGCGCTGCACGGCACGTGGCGGCCATCGCTGTTCAGGCAACACGACTTCTCGAACCACAGGCGATTCCGGTGCGCGTTCTTCGCCGTGCGGTGGCAGAAGTCGACGATCCGCTGCGGGTCGCTGGCGCTGGGGATGCGGCGATGGGGCGCGACGTACGCGGCGGTGTTCAGCAGGTCACACGTCAGGCACGAGGCGCACTGCGTGTCGTAGCCCAAGGCGCACGGCTTGACGATGTACTCGTCGTCGGCGCAGGCGGAGCACGGCGCGCACTGCGTGTTGCTGTCGTTGGCGCACGGCTGCCGCACGAACGTGCCGAAGGGACACGTCTTGCACGGCGCGCAGACCGCGTCCATGAAGCCGCGGCAGGGAAACATCGCGTACATCGCGTTGCTCGTGTAGGGCGAGCCCGACGGGCCGTCGCTGGCGATGGACACGTCGTAGGCGGCCCCGGCGGCGCACGAGCGACACGTCTGACAGACGCGGTCCTCCAGCGACGAGCAGTTCGCCGCGATGAACTGCGTCGGCAGCGGACAGGCGCCGCAGACGGGCGCCCCTTCAACGACGTAGCCGAGGCGCTCGGCGGCGGTGGCGGTGGCGGGCAGCCGGTAGTTGCTGTTGACGGCGTCCAGCGCGGGGTTGCGGCCCTGCGACCGGCCGATGGTGCCCGCGAGGTAGTTGGGCGCGTAGGCCTTGTCGCGCACCGCGTAGCCCGAGGCGACCACGAGGCCCAGCGCACCGCTCGGCGCGGTGGCGTTCAAAAACGCGAAGAAGTCGACGCCGAGGAACGCGCCCGTGAAGATGCTGCGCGCGCACGAGCGGTTCGTGTAGGCGTCGCCGCCGTGGCGGAACTGTTCGTCGTAGAGGCGCGACGCGTTGACGAGGACCAGGTTCCGGTGCGGGCCGACGACGGTGTGGGCCGCCTCGGCGAGCAGCTGGCGCACGTACGCGAAGGAGAGGCAGTAGTCGTCCGCGGCGGGGTCGAACGTGTAGCGCACGCGCGTCGCGCGCCGCTGGTACGTCCAGTCGACGGCGACGTCGTCGAGGCTGGCGCCTTCGTCGGCGCGTTTCCGTTCGATTTGGCGCCTCAGAAAGAGCGGCAGGCCGATGGTGGGGGCGTTGGCGGCGGCGACGTCGGCGGCGAGCTCCGCCGACTGCCGCAGAAACGCCGGGTGCGTCACGTAGAGCGCCGTGGCGTTGGTCACGTCGACGGGCTCGGAGAAGTCGAGCGTCAGCGTGAACGTCGCGTTGTCGTAGAACCAGCGCGTCAGCGTCGGCGGCGTCGCGTCGACGACGAGCGTCGACGGGGCCAGCGGAGGGTACGGCCGCAGCTTCGACGTGGTGGGGCCGTTCTTGAGGTTGTCGACGACGGAGCCGTCGTAGTGCGGCGTGACCTGGTTCGCCGCGTGGTCGCGCGCGAAGGCCTCGGTGAACGTGAGGAAGCTGCGCGTGGCGTCGACGCCGATGTTGGCGTCGCGCAGCGTCCGGACGGCGTCGGCGTCGTCGATCAGCAGCGTCAGCTCTTGGCACTCGCGCGCATCGGCCGCTTGGTTCGCCGGCGACAGTTGCTCGGCGATGGCCACCGGCGCCGCGGCGAAGGCCCGCAGACGCGCCATGGCGGCCGCGTCCGCCGCGAGGTACTGCGGCTCAACGGGCAGCGCGCCGACGAGCACCTTGGACGCGTTGAGGTTCAAGAACTGGCCGAAGCGCCGCGTGTTGAAGTTCTGCAGAAAGGCGACGTGCAGCTGCAGCGCGCGCACGTCGACGCACTCGGAGAACGCCAGGTGCACGACGACGGGCGCCGTGTCCATGTTCAGCACGTACGCGGCCACCGACGGCCGCACGCGGTCGATCTCGTACGACGACAGCGCGTACGCCGAGCGGTACTGCGTCGCGGCGATGCCGTTGCCGACGTAGTCGGTGATGAAGGTCGCGTCGACGCTGAGGAAAGTCGTTTCGGTGGACGAGGCGAGCGGGTAGCGCCGCTTGAGGTTGTTCTGGTCGGTCGCCGACAGGACGAGCGTCATCGTCTCGGAGAGCACCGCGTTGCGGTCGGGGTTCGTCACGTACGAGCCGTTGGAGACGTAGGCGGTGGCGACGCCGCCGACGGTGACCTGCGCGGTGGTCGTGGGCGTCAGTCGGTAGAAGAAATAGTCCGCGTCGCGGATGTCGTCGACGTGGCGGCGCGGACGCGTCGAGACCAGCGTCAGCCCCGCCACCTGGACGCTGCCGAGGATCGTGGGCTCGTCGAAGACCAGCGCCAGCTCGCCCACGTGCATGTCCAGCCGCGACGACACCAGCGTCGGCGGCGTCGCGTCGACGGTGAACGTGCGACAGGCGAGCGCCTCGTTGTCGTAGATCGCGTCGACGACGTTGCCCGCCACGTCCGTCGCCAGCGCCTCTTGGCGCAGAAACGCCGCGTTTTTGTTGCGGATCAGTTGGCCGGTGCGTTTCATGTTGTTGACGTCGGCGGTGGTGAGCGTCACGACGACGGTCTCCGCGTACAGCGCCGCCGCCGCCGACGACGTGGACGTGGACGTGGACGTGGTCGCCATCGTCTGCACGGCGACGCTGCCGCCGGTGAGGCGGTAGGCGACGCCGGCGGAGGACAAGAAGCGACTCTGCAGGATGAGCCGCGAGAGGTTGAACGAGTCGAGCGCCATCGGCTCGGAGAACTGCAGCGTCAGGCGCACGGGGGCGGCGTCCATGTCGAGGTCGAAGGCCGCGATGAACGGCGCGACGTGGTCCGCGACGAAGCCCTCGACGCGCATCGCGTCGGTGGGCGCGATGGGCTGCAGCACGTTGCCCGCCTGGTCGGTGGCCGCGCCGACGATGACGCCGAGGAACACCGACGACGCGTTGCGCGCCAAGTCGCGCGGGTGGTTCTTGAGGAAGTTGGCGTCGTCGCGCGTCAGGTTCACGACCACCGACTGCCGCGTGTCGCTCCAGGAGAGCACGCCGCTGTCCTGCAGCCGCAGATAGCCGAGCGCCGCGTCGCTGCCGCCGCCGTTGGCGTTGTTGTAGTCGTGCGCCGCAACGCGCGTCGGCTGGAGGAAGAAGCGCGTGACGACGAACGAGTCGACGTCGATGGGCTCGTCGAAGTCGATCGTCAGCTGCTCGTGGCCCAGGTGCAGCGTCGCGTTGCGGACCGTCGGGTGGACCGTGTCGGCGAAGAAGCGACTGAGGCGCACCGAGGCGGGCACGAGCGCCTCGCCGAGACTCGCGTCGACGACCAGCGTCTGCGCCGTCGCGTAGAGATACACGTCGCGGCGCACGTCCGGCGCGGGGTTGAAGCGCGTCGCGAGGCGTTTGACGCGGTTCAAATTGTTCGTCGACAGCGTCAGCGCGATGGCCAGCGACGAGGCGCTGTCGGGTCCGTACGTCGTCAGCGTCGAGAAGGTCGTGTCGGGCACCGGCTGCTGCGTCGCGTAGTCGAAGTCGGTGTCCGAGAGAAACGTCGTCAGCTTCACGTCGCCGGCGAACGCGTCGTTGAACTGAAACGCCCACGTCGAGATGTTCGTGAAGGCGGCGACGTCGACGCTCGTCGAGAAGACGACGAGGACGGCGCCCGTGTCCATGTCCAGCGACGCCTGCAGGATGCGCGGCCCCGGCTGCAGCGCGCCGAAGTAGTACGCGACGTTGTAGTCGGTCAGCGCGGTCGGCAGCGCGTCGGCGGCGAGCGCCGTCGCGTAGACGCGCGAGGTGACGAGGTTGCCGTAGATGTCGCGCGACAGGTACGCGCCGCCGCTGGGCGACGTCCGCGTCGTGAGCCACGTCGTCTCGAGGAGATCCGCCTGGCCGATCGTCGTGCCCGACACGAGCGACAGGTCGTCGACGGTGAACTGGACGACGCGCGCGTCGGTCGTCGTGACGACGCTGCACTCGGCGCTCGTCCAGGTGACGACGGTGCTCGCCGCCTCGTCGCTGGCCGTCTGCAGCTGCCAGTCGGCGCAAGAGAAGTTGCCGATGCGCATCATCGACGAGAAGTACAGCGTCAGGCGCACGGACGCCGCCAGCAGTTCGACGTCGTAGGCCTCCAACACCGGCGCCGCCGTCCGCGCGGTGAACGTCGACGCGGCGCTCACGAGGAGCCCCGTGTCCACGTTGCCGACCCAGTCGCGCGCCCGTTGGAACGCGATGACCGACGAGGCGGCGTCGCGGTAGAACGTGACCGCCTGGTGCTGTTGGTACAGACGCGCCGCGTAGAGCGCCTCGAAGCGGAACTGGTCCTCGCGGAGATAGGCCAAGTCGAAGCGCAGCGTGCGGTAGTCGACGCCGTCGGCGGTCTCGGCGTACTCGACGACGGTGAAGTTCGACAGCAGCAGGATCTGGCCGACGCGCTCGAGGTGGTCGGCGTCGGCAAAGAGCGCCGTGGAGGAGGCGTTGAAGGTGCTGACGAGGTACTGCAGCGCGGCGGAGCTGTTGGGCAGCAGGTAGACGCGGCTGACGGCGTTGGCGGCGGCGGCGTGGCCCGGCTGGAAGTCGCTGGCCTCGACGATGTCGTCGAAGGTGACCCACAGCGCGTACGCGTCCAGGTCGACGGCGAAGGACTCGATCGACGGCGGCGTCGTGTCCTCGACGACGGCCACCAGCGGGAACGGCGACGTCTCCGTGTTGCCGACGAAGACGTTGCCGCTGAGGTCGGCGATGGCGCCCTGGCGCAGCACGAGCGAGTCGAGCGTCTGGCCCGACAGGAGGTACTGGCGCTTGAGCGCGTCCCACGCGGGGTGGAAGAGCTGCGTCGCGGAGGTGAAGTGCAGCACGACGTCGGTGTCGTTCGCGAGGGCGAGCGTGATGTTGTCGGCGGCGTACGCGCGCAGCGGCGACGACGAGAACGGCAGCGTCGCGTAGGGGAACTCGACGAGGTTGCCCTCGGTGGAGGAGAACAGGACGACGTCGGGCAGGACGAGGCTCGCGACGTCGACGGCCTCGCTGAAGTGGAGGCGCAGCTGGTTCAAGTTGAAGTTCAACGTGAAGCCGAGGCACAGCGGCGGCGACTCGTCGGGGACGAAGTAGCGAATGGGCCGCGGCAGGTCGTCGGGGATGGCGATGGTCGCCAGGCCGGGCACCAGGTCGTCCGCGTCGACCGAGGACGTCACGCCGAACGCCGCGCGCAGCAGCAGCCGCGGCGTGTAGTGCATCACGTCGGGCGACGGCAGCAGCGCCGCCGCGTCGCCGTCGGCGATGGCGGTCAGCAGCCCCGATAGCTTCAGCCCGTTGACGTCCTGCGCCTGCAGCTGCACGGCGTACGACTGGTAGTGCAGCGTGTGGTTCGTCAGGCGCTGCAGCACGTAGCCGGTGCCGACGAAGGTGTACGACAGCTGCGGGTTGTCGACGCTGGTGACGTTGAGGCCGGTCAACGCGATCTGCGGCTGCACGAACCGCGCGGTGAAGGTCAGCGCCAGCGTCCCCGCGTCCATGTCGAGGTCCCAGTACCAGACGGTCGGTCCCAGCTGCAGCGCCGACGCGTAGTCGATGGCGGCCAGCGCGTTGCCCGCCATGTCTCTGACGGACGCCGCCGTCGCGGTGAAGAACGTGTGGTCCTGCGCGGCGCGGCCGAAGTCGTCGCGCAGCAGCGCGCTGGAGGCCATCATGTACTCGGCGTCCATGAGCACGTCCACCTCGACCACCGTCCGCAGCGCGTTGAAGCGGAAGAGGCTGCTCTTGTGCGACAGATACACCAGCGCCGAGCGGCCCGCGCCCGTCGAGCCGTTGTAGACGGCGTCCGTCTGGAACGCCCACTGGCGAACGAAGTCGATGCTCGCGACGTCGACGGGCTCGTCGAAGAAAACCGTCAGCAGCTTCGTTCCGGACACCGACACGCCGACGATGCGAGGCGCCTGCGTATCGGCGGTGAAGCCGCGCACGGGCAGCACCTGCAGGTCGGGCACGGCCTCGTTGCCGTTGCCGAAGACGTCGCGGAACGCGTCCGGCTCCAGCCCCATAAACGTCGTCGCGGCGTCGCGGGCGATGGCCTGCGTCGCCTTCAGCCGAATCAAATCCTTCGCGCTGAGCTGCACGCGGTGCGTCGTGTCGTAGCGGCGGGGGCCGAGACAGCGCGTCGTGTTCGTCAGGAACATTTTGCGGTTGTTGTCGTCGAGCAGGCGGCTCTGCTCGTCGGCCAAGGCGCCGAGGAACTGCTGCGCCTGGAAGAAGACGCGGTCGAAGGCGAAGCTGCGGCAGTCGACGACCTCGTCGAAGCGCATCGTCATGCCGCCGTCCTGCATCGACAGGTTGAACCACACGAGCGACGGCGGCCGCTGGTCCGCGACGAAGTGCGTCACCTGGACACCGTAGCGGTACAGGACGACTTCGTTGGCGTTCGCCGGCGTCGCGAGGTCCTCGAAGGACCCCGCGAGGAACGACAGATACGTCTGCGCGGCCGACAGGACCAGGCGGCGCGCGCGACGCATCATGTTGTCCGCGTCGTCCGTGCCGATGTGCACGACGACGTAGTTCGTCGGCTGGTACCGCGCCGCGCGCTCGATGTACGACGAAGCCGTCGTCAACGTGTAGTTCTCGCTGGGCGACGTCGTGGCGGCGGCGAGCGTGAACGCGTCGACGGCGATCGAGGACACGTTGACGGCCTCGGAGAAGTTCAGCACGAGCTTGCGCGCGTTCATGTTCAGTGTGTACGCGACGAGGTACGGCGCCTCGGTGTCCCGCGTCAGCGACGACGCTTGCAGCGCCGTCGCCGAGGCGATGGCGGCCAGCGCCAACGGCGGAGACGACGAGGACAGGTCGTAGGCGGTGCCGGCGTAGGGGATGCGCAGGTAGACGTTGTTGCCCGTCGAGGCGAAGGCGAACTGCGCCAGGACGAGCTCGCGCATCGTCATGAAGGCGAAGCCCTCGTTCAGCGAGGCCGACGAGGGGTAGACGTTCAGGTCGAGCGTGATGCTGTTCGTGCGGTTCGTGGCGTACGCCAGCGACGAGTACGACAGGTACGCGTCGGAGATGGCGACTTCGCCCGGCCGCAGCGACGTCTCGCTCGCTTGGTCGTTGTACTGACTCGGCGTGAGGACGAGCTGGCTCGGCAGCAGCGCGATCGTGGACACCTCGACGGGCTTGGACAGGTACACGGCCATGAGGCCCTGCTGGACGTCCAGCGTGAACGACGTCACCGTGGGCGCCTGGGCGTCGTACGTGATGTGGACGCAGGGCAGCGTCATCGACGGCGTGCGCGACATGGTGCGGCCGAGCGCGTCGGTGACGGCGTCTTCGCTGATGGCGAGTTTGATGGCGGCGAGGTCCATGATGGACAGCACCTCCTGCGCGTCGGCCGCCGAGTAGACGATGCGCAACATGTGGTCGCGCGTGCCCGCGAAGAACTCGTCCGCTGTCTGCGCCGCGTTCGGCATCGAGAACGAGGTGAACGAGTCGAAGCGGTACGACGCCATCGACGTGCGCAGCGTGAAGCTGCGCGCCTTCAGCGAGGTGATGTTCGCGGGGAACGGCATTTCGAGGATCAACGTGCGCTGCGACAGGTCCAAGCGGAACGAGAGGAACGTGAGGCCCTCCATCAGCGACGACGTCGACCCGGAGAACGACGCGGTGTTGTTCAGGAACTCGCCCTTCGTCGCGTCCTTCACGGCGCCTTCGCGTCGCAGATAGGCGAAGGTGTTCGACTGCCGCGTGAAGATGCTGGCGCCCGTCAGCGTCGTCTTCACGTGCGTCAGGTCCAACGTGATGAAGTTCGTGTGCACGTGCCAGCGATCCGGCGTGGGGTACACGATCTTCGCGTACTCCAACGAGAACGTGGCGCCCGAGGTGCGTTTGAACGCGTGAATGCCGCCGGTCTGCACCGAGCTGGGCAGGATCGCCTCGGAGAAGTAGAACGTCACGTTCGTGTACGAGCTCTCCTCCGCGTACAGCGCCAGCAGCGTCGGCGGGACGACGTCGGGGTTGAAGTAGTTCGCGGGGAACAGGTGGTAGCCGACGTTCTGCGCCCCGTAGACGTCGTGGCTCACGAGCTCGTTGCCGTAGACGTCGCGGACCGCGTCGAGCTCGGCGAACGTGACGAAGGACGTGTTCTGCGAGGTGAAGAGCGGCGGCCGCTGCTGCAAGTGCACGCGATCTTGATACGCCAAGTGGAACGTGACGTTTTGGGCGACCGCGTCGCTGGGCACCACGTACGAGTCCGGCGAGAGGTAGTAGGACACCACGCGGGACGAGTCGTTCACCCACAGGCCCAGCGCCGTCACGTTGATCAACGAGGTGCGCACGGGGACGGAGAAGTCGATGTAGACGTCGAGCGAGGACATGTCGACCGTCACGTTGTAGATCGACACGGGCCGCGACGGCGTCACCAGCCCGACGCTCGCGACGAAGGACACGGGCTGCACCGCCACGTACGACTTGTCGCCTTGCACCGAGTCGTAGTCCTCGAGCGCGCCGACGAACGCCCGCGAGAACGACAGGTAGCAGTTGTCGCTCGCCGTGCAGAAGTCGGTGAAGCCCGAGAGGTACGCCAGCTCGTCGGCCGAGAGCATCAGCTGCAAAAACGACGTCCGAGGACCCGTGCGCGCCACGAGACCCGACGACACTGTCGCCTCGGTCAGCGTCAGCGACCACGTCGACAGCGGCGTGAGCATCTCACGCGAATACAACGTCGCCTCGCTCGTCTGCACCGTCGCGATGTCGATGGGCCGCGAGAAGTTGAAGCCCATGACCCCGCGGTCCAGGTCGATGGACCAGGCCTCGAGCACTGGCGGCGTTCGGTCGGTGACCAAGCGACGCACCTTGATGGCGGCGGACTGCGGAATGTCGACCACTTTGTTGGGCCGCGGGACGACGACGCGGTCGTGGATGAGCGCGAAGGTGCACGCGAGGAACGTGTGATACGTCGCCTTGCCGAGGTACCCGCCGATCTGCAGCAGCCGCGTGATCGGGTTGAAGAGCGTCAACACGATCTCGGTGCCGTCCGCCGTCGTGTTGACGACGACCGCGTCCAGGTGCTGCCCCAGCGCGATGAACTCCGTCTGCGCGCCGAGGTTGCTGTCGGACTGCAGCGTGAGGTATTCCGGGCGGAACGAGGACACATTCATGACCTTCGAGAAGGACAACGTGAGCACGACGCGATTGGACGCGACCTGAATGTCCATGTCGAAGGCCACCAGCTTCGGCCGGACGGTGTCGGGCACCAGCGACTGCGCGGCCAGCGGATTGCTGCGTGTGGCGAGGCCGTACGAGTAGTACGGGTTCTGCGCGAGGGACGTGTCGATGACCAAGCCGTCGTCGAGGATGAGGAAGCAGTCGGCGGTGGTGGTGCAGAACTGGTCGTAGCTCTGCAGCTGCAGGATCTGCTCCGCCGACAGTTCGAAGCGCAGAAACGGGTGGTTCAACACGGTGAAGTTGACCGGGTTCTCGACGCGTAGGTAGATAGGCTGGCTGGCATCGTTGTTCGTCAAGGCGACGCCGGAGAAGTTGAAGAAGCCGCGATAAATGGTCTCGGTGAAGGTGATGACGACGGTGGCGGTGTTCATGTCGATGTCCCACGACTGCACGCCGGGCCGCATCGTGTCCGCCCAGTACCGTTGCGCGTTCACTGCGTTGTACATGTCAAAGGCTTTCATGGACACCGCGTTGCCGTGTGTGTCGTTGACGAACGGTTGATAGGCGGACAGCCACGAGCTCTCGCGCGTCACGGCCAGCCCCACGCGGCTCTTGATTTCGTTCATGTTGACGGAGCCCAACGTCACGCGGACGTGTCGGTTGTAATCACTCACGCTGGAGATGTTCCAGTCGGCATCGACAAAGGCGAAATACTGGTTTGCGTGCTCTGCAGCGGTACGTACGTTTCTGCTCTGTTGAATGGCCATGCCGACGATAGTGAACGTGGACACGTCGATGGGCTCCGAGAACAGCAGCGTCATGTATCCCACGTGCATGTTCAACTCATACGACAGCAGGAACGGTGGGAGTGTGTCGGGTAAAAACGTTTGCACCGGCAACGGTGCCGTCACTGGTGTTCCCAGCGTCGATTCGTTGCGCAGCGACTCCATCAGCCCCTCGTCGACGCTCAGGAAGGCGTTGCTCGCGTTGGTGAAGATGGGATAGTCGTCCATGACGATCTTGGCATAGTCGTCGGCTGTGAGGAAGACGGAGACAACCGTCGCGTTGTCTTGATTTTTGTTGTTTTGTCGCCACCGATGGGTGCCCGTCAGAGGGTAGTACACGTAACCGTAGGCTGAGGAATTGGCGTAGGCGGACGCGTTGTGGGACAGGTTGACATGAGCTTGGTATGGCATGTTCAACAGAGAGATCTTCTCCACGTCAAATGTCGACAAGTTCATGCGGTCATTGAAATACAGCGTCAAGTTGCCAGTGCTGAGATCGAAGTCGAAGGCGGTCACGTTTGCTCGGAAATCCAGCATCGTTGGCTGACTTGTGGGATATTGCGACGGCGAAGGAGTCCTCGCCAGAAGTCTGCTTGTGGCTGGCAGGATGGCCACGACCCATAGCAAGCAACTAAGCCAATGGAATGTCGGCATAGTGGCTCTTACTGATGGGTAAAAACACCTCTTCCTTTCACAATGCACAAACTATTCGAATCGGGATATCTTTTCGCTCACAATTGCACGCGTATACTGAATACTGAACACGTCCCTAGTTTCAATCGTTCAAATTGTTGTCTCGTTTGTTGTTTATATCACGTGACCATCATGAGCGAGAGCGATGGGCCAGCAGGGCCTGCCAAAGCGCTCGTCGTTGTTGGCGCAATGAAACTGTTTTGGTGATGTCTGGGAACATCTGGGGATGTGGGGGTTTGGGCCCAGAGCTAGCGACTGCTTTGAACAGCAGTGGGACTGCTGTGCAAAGCGACTACGAGCGACTGGTATACTAGTACTCTGTACTTGGCACAGCCACGTATCATTACCACATGACCTATGTAAGAACAAGTAAGGATCCATGTACAGTGTGTATTTGAGTTTGATCGACACGGCGAACAGTGTAAAGGTGGGGACGGACGGATGAGTTGTCATGGGGAGACGTGCGTCCTTTATCGTTCTCGCATGTACTCTCCCCAAATGCGAACTGCATCTTCCTCAGTGATGCCTACTTGCTTATTGGCTGTGATGGTGGTGATGAAGCTTCCGTCAGAAGTACCTTCTCTCTCGACCTCCGACGATTCCATCGCTTTGGCCAGTCGCTTCGCGGCGGAGATCTGCGCCTTGTTGATGAACTCCAACGTCTTCACTTCGAGGTCCGTCAGATCGGGGTGCCATACATCAATGATGAGCACTATTCGTGGTGATGACGGCGAGTCGTTCGCTGCCTCGTGATAGAAGGAGTCGTCAAAGATCAGAACTTTCCCCTCCTCCACCCGCCGTGTCTCGTGGTTCACGCGAATCCAGCAGCTGCTCTCCCCATGTTCGTCGGTTGGAACGAAAAGAGGCAAGAAGCATCGTAGCTTCTTGTTGGTTGGGCCGTAGTGAGCGGTCACGTGGGTGGAACTGTCCAGGGCGGAGAACAGCGCGTGATGATAAAATCTGGGTATCGATCTACGCACGACACAATACGAGAGGTAACGATGAAGCACCAACAAAACTAGAGGCCGGGTGGTAAAGGACATTACCCCAATGTTTCCATGGTGCGAGGACACATCCGACCGTTTTCGCTGAAATCCATCCCGTGAAGGCTCAGATAACAAACGTGCCAGTGTCCACGATCAGTGGTCTCGCTGTCATCGCTCGAGCGATAGCGCTGAAAACCAGCAAGCGAATCACGGAGGCTCAAAAACTCTTCGCGAATCACATCTACATGTGATTCCAAGGCTGCTGCCCAAGGAAACTGAGAAGCGTCCCAAAATGGCATCGATCTCAACCCCGGTATGATCTGCGGACATCCTTTTCTATCGATGCCTGGCGTCTCAACACGGGGTTTGGGTTGCAACAACTGAAGCAAGTATGGCAAGACATGAAGAAACGGGTTATCATCTCCTTCTGTCTCCGCTTTGCACAAGTTTGTCTAAAATTTGCATCAGAAAGTCAGAAATGGGGGAAAACTCATGTCGTGGGGAGAGTCGTACAGTGATAAACTGCATTATGAACTTTGACGAGAAAGGAGTGAGTCCCAGATGCCTTAGACATCGTTCTAATCTCAGCTGAACCTGCTGTGCATGATTGCTTGTGGTCTCCTTTCTCTTTTCCGTATCTTCATGGAGTGCAGCTGCGGCAACTGGCGGTGTCTCTGCTTCTTCCACAATCGCGTCTTGAAAACTTGCCATGATAACTATCTTTCGAATTCAGACAATATCCACAGTCATAAAACCGACATGGGACCGGTTCGTATTGAATTTGATACACGTATCAATTTCCGCTGGAATGCCAAATGGGGAACGCCGACGAATAAAATTCTGCTCTCATCGTCGTCGTGTACATCGCTGCTGCTTTCAAAGGATGTTGCTAATTTAAACGGCAACTGCTCGTGTAAAACGATATCTTTGCTGTCGAATTCCCAGCTGGACTGCAGCGGCCAAACTGAAACTGACCGTTGGAACCGCGACCGTTTCGAATTTACCGTCGCTGTGAGTCGTCGTCGCCGCGGACACTCGCGACGTTCAAATTTGCGTCGACGTCGACGTCAACGTCGGACATCTGAGAACTCGTCCACGGCGACAGATTTTGTTGGAGCCATTGTAGTGCTATCAAGGTGTGGGATTGGAACGCATCGAGAATCGTGTGCGGTATTTTCCCATCAACGTGACTATCACAGAACTTCCGGGTCGGCGATTGGGCAGCTTCCCAACCAAATATCCCCGAGCCATCATCGCATTATTTTCCAGCTTCTACAGTGCATGGCCAGCATGATTGGATCTCAATCGTCAGGCTCGGCAACCCCGTCTGCGTCCAAGCAGCCAGCTGGAGGCAGTCAACAAGCAACCCTCATTTTAGTGACCGACAACGTGCTATGCGACGAGTTGTCGTTTGAGCAGGAGATCACCATCGGCAGGTAAGGCGATGCTGTCGTCTGCAGTAACGTGATGAAGACCGGCCAAAACTTAGCGTACCATGCACCGTGTGGCTGCACAGGCACTCGACCTGCGACATTCAAATCCAGTCGAAGTTCATTTCGCGGCAACACGCCGTCATCAAGCGCAACGAGAACGAGCAGTACGTGCTGCACCACTTGTCGTCGACGAACCCGTCGGTGGTGAACGGCGAGCCGATCACGTCGGGCGATCGCGTCTTGCGCGACAAGGACGTGCTGATCTTCGCCGACAAGACGTTTTACTTCCGCGCGCCGCGTAAGTGCCTCGTCCTGTCGCCGTACAACGATGCAGTGTCGGGCGACCCCCGCTGACCGCTGGCGTGTCTGTTGTGTGCTGTCGTGTAGCGGCTACCGTTCCGTCGCCGTCGCCGTGCGTCAAGCTGGCGCCGGTGGCGTTCGTGAAGCACCAGCCGACGCTGGAGACCATCGACGAGGGCACGTCGTTCTCGATGGAGGACCTGAGCGGCAAGAAGAGCCTGGACAACCCGCCGCCGCCGCCTCTGACGGCGGAGGAAATCGATGCGGCGAGCGGGTCCGGAAAGCGCACGATGATGCTGCCGCTGTCGATCAAGGCGGCGATCGAGCTGCGGCGCCAGTCGGCGGGGTCATCGTCGCCGTCCGCGAGCGGTGCGAAGAGCGCCGGATCGCCAGCGGTACGAGCGGTGACGCCCGGTCGCATGACGCAGGTGTCGACGGCGCCGTCGCGCAACAAGCTGCCGTCTCCGCTGAAGGCGCAGATCCAGTCGCTGGCGCAGAAGGCGTCGAAGTCGTCGGCGACGAAGAAGGCGAAGACGCCGGTGAAGGCGGCGGCGGCGCCGACGAAGCGGTCGCTGAACACGCCGCTGAAGAACGCGATCCAGCGATTGCGCAAGAGCTTCGGCGGCAGTAGCAGCAAAGCGCTGCCCGAGTCGGCGGAGAAGCCGGCGGCGAAGGCGCAGCCCGAGACGGCGCCGCGGCCCGGCGGCATGTCGGCGGCGTTGCTGCGGGCGATCGAGGCCCGCCACCAGCGCGAAGAGGAACTGGACGCGATGGCGCAGCAGACGCAGTCGCCGGCGACGACGACGGCGGCGACGGCGCACGTGGAGGCGATCACGCCGCGCGTGTCGACGCAGCAGTCGCGCGTGCTGCAGGTGCCGAAGGCGCCGGAGGAGGCGGCGATGGCGGAGAAGCGTCACGGGCTGCCGCCGGGCCTCCGCGAGGCGATCTTAGGCCGCCGCCGCAAGTCGCTGTCGTCGGAGGCGGCGTCCAGCGGCCGCAAGAGCCTGCGCAAGAGCCTGTCGGCGAAGACGCCGGCGAAGGGCGACGAGTCCGGCGCGGAGACGGCGCCGCTGCGTCGACCGAAGGCGCTGCCGACGCCGGTGCGCGAGGGCATCCACGCGGCGCGGCGTCTGTCGCTGCGGCAGCAGGTGCAACAGCGACACGCGGCGGCTGAAGCGGAGGCGAAGGACGAGGCCCCCGCAGCGGTCGGTGCTGCTGTGTCGCCTGCGGCGGTGGCGACTGCGGCGGCAGCGGAGGACGACGCGCACAGCGACAACGACGACGCTGACGACGAGACGCCCGGCAGCAGCGAGGACCGCGAGGACCGCGCGCTGTTCGCGGACGACTGTCTGTTGGCGGCGACGGTGCAGATCTCGGCGCTGGCGATGGTGCAGGAGCTGGCGGACGAGCACCCGCTGATCGCGCAGGCCAGTCCGGCGCCGAGCGACAAGCCGGTGACCCTGGACGACGCGGTGGCGTGCATCCTGAGCCCCGCGACGCAGCCGTCGAGCGCGGCGGGCAGCGGCGGCGGGCGGTCGTCGCTGTCGCTGCCGTCGTCGGCGTCGCGTGTGTCGGCGAGCAAGGCGGGCGTGCTGACGCCGTATGCGGCGCCGACGGCGGGCGAGGCGGCGGAGGTGCTGGCGACGCCGGCGCTGGCGTCGGTGAAGAAGCGACTGTCGCTGGCGTCGGCGTCGAAGGGGGCGACGCAGACTCCGGCGGCCGACACCGCCGACGAAGGCGACGCCGCTTCAGCCGCCGCAGCTGAGGAGGACACTGACGAGGCGACGGTGGCGTCCGCCGACGACGCGGGCGACGTGCACAGTGAAACGGCCGCCGCACCGCGCGGGCGCACGGACGTGCTGCAGTCGCTGGAGAAGAGAGGCCGCGCGCGAGTGGAGGCGGCGGAGGCGGAGGACGGCGAAGTGTCGGCGATCGACTGGGTGCAGCAGCTGACGGACACCGACCTGCAGACGGTCCAGATCTACGCGCAGCAGCTGCTGCCGGCGTCGGAGGTGGCGGAGGACGCGTCGGTGGACGAGGAGGAGCTGGAGGAGCAGGCGCAGGAGATGTACGCGCTGGCGCTGGACGCCTACGTCCGCGGCATGGAGTTCGCGCACCAGCAGCGGCAGACGAGCCACGCGGCGGCGGCGGCGGCGGCCGTGACGCGGTCGGGCGACGCGGCGGTGTCGACGCGCAAGGCGCCGGCGGCTGCGACGGGTGCGGCGACGCTGGCGGACCTGTTCAGGCTGCCGATGGACTACATCGACGCGTCGTACGCCGACATCGACGGCGACCTGGTGGAGCTGTACGCGCAGGAGATCATGGCGGCGGCGCACGTGGACGAGAGCGTGGCGTTCGGCGTGGCGCTGGACGCGTTCCTGGCGGACCCGGTGGAGTTCCGGCACCGCGTGGGCCGCCTGGCGCTGCCGCACCTGGAGCCGATCCACTTCCTCGCGGACGACGAGGACGGCGCCGCGGAAGCGGCGGCGGCGGCGAGCGACGTCAACGACGACGACCGCGACGATGGCGACGCGGAGGACGACGCCGTCGCGTCGGAGGCGGCCAGCGACGAAGACGACGACGCGTCGGCGGCGGCCGAGCGGTCGACGGCGGCGGTCGAGACGGCGCCAGCGCCAGTGCCAGTGACGACGCCGCGGCACCAGCGGCGGTCGTCGGAGGCGATCGAGCTGACGTCGCACAAGAAGGGCAAGCAGATCCACGAGGAGCACCCGCGGCGCATCTCGCTGACGAGCCGCCTGTCGCAGCACAGCGCGTCGAAGCTGGCGGTGCGCATGGGCGACGAGGACGGCGACGGCGACGAGCGGGACGCGCTGGAGCCGCCGCACGGCCTCGTGATCTCGGCGATGCCGACGCCGTCGAGCCAGCAGCCGTCGCTGTCGTTTCCGCTGTCGTCGGCGCAGGAGGCGGCGAAGGTGCCGCTGCCGCCGTCGACGGTGAAGAAGGCGGCGCGGCGGTCGCGCGGGGCGTCGGAGGACGCGACGGCGGGCGACGTCGCGGCCACCGAGGCGGAGGAGGCGGCGTCGACGCGCAAGCGGCCGCGACAGTCGCTGGCGACGCAGGCGGCGGCGGTGCCACTGCCGCCGTCGACGGTGAAGAAGCCGCGACGCGCCGCGGCGGCGGAGACGACGACGCCCGGTCCGGCGGCGAACCAGGCGCTGGCGGCCGAGGCGGCGCTGGTGCCGTTGCCCGCGTCGGCGGTGAGACGCCGGCGCCGAACCACTCGACGCGGCGCTCGCGAGACGCGGCGGAGGCGTCGGCGGTGCCCGACCAGGCGCAGGCCGTCGCGGCGGCGCAGGTGCCGCTGCCGCCGTCGGCGACGAAGACGCCGGCCGCTGCGGCGACCCGCACGCCGCGTGTTTCGGACGCGCACAACGCGCGCGCGTCGGCCGCGGCGCAGGTGGCGCTGCCTCCGTCGACGGTGAAGAAGGCGACGAGTCGACGTGGTCGGGGCGCGGCGACGAGGCGCCGGAGCCGGAGCCGGCGGCGATGGTCGCGGCGCGCGAGGCGAGTCCGACGCAGAGGCGGCGGCGGCGGCGGCGGAGCCTGTCGCGTCGTCGAGTCGGCGCGGGCAGAAGAGCGCCGCGGCCGCCGCGAGGGCGACGAAGAAGGCCGCGCCGTCGGTGGCTGCGGAGGCGGCGGAGGAGGCCGTCGCGGCGACCACCGCCACGGCGCCGACGACAGCCGCCGCCCGTCGCGGCGGTCGCAAGGCGACGGCGGCGGAGGTCGTCGAGGCGGCGCCGTCGTCGTCCTCGTCGCGGCACCGCCGCACGACGCCGTCGACGAGCCGTTGGCGCAGCCGCCTGCGACGAAGGTCGCCGCGAAGAAGCGCAGCCGGGCGACGCCGGCACCGGAGGACGACGCGGCGCCAGCGCCGGTCGCAGCGGAGGCGGCCGCAGTCGTTGCGGAGCCGCCGGTCGTCGACGCGACGACGAAGAAGCGCGGCACACGCGCCGCCGCGGCGCCACCGTCGGCGGAGGTCGCAGCGCCGCCCGACGAGCCGCCAGCGACGAAGCCGAAGAAGGAGCCCGCGGCCGCGGCGAAGAAAGCCGCCGCCCGCGGCAGTAAGAAGCCCGCCGCCTCCGCCGCAGCGGCAGCCGCAGCCGCCAGCGACGCGGAGGACAGCGACATGGAAGAAGTGACGGTGATCCTGTGCGACGGCTGCGACGCGGAGTTCGTGCTGCAGGACATCGGCCTGACGCGCGTGCCGAAGGGCGACTGGTTCTGCGCGGCCTGCGCCTCGGCGCGGTCGTCGAAGAAGGCGGCGGGTGCGTCGCGTGGCGCGGCGAAGGCGGCGTCGTCGTCGGAGGACGCGAAGGCCGAGGAGGCCGGTCCGGCGAAGGCCGCGAGGGCACCGGCGTCTCGCAAGCGCGGCGCAGCGGAGGCGGTGGAGGAGACCGCGACGGAGCCGAGCGACCCGCCGGCGGCCAACAAGCGATCGAAGAAGGCCGCGGCGCCGGCGCCGGCGGCGGAAGACAAAGCTCCCGCGCGCAGCACGCGGTCGAGTCGGAAGTGACCGGGCGGGCGGCGGCGCGCGGTCGGCGCAGGGCGTGTCGCAGGGCACAGCGTGTAACCT